>JANHFX010020604.1:22242-33994 GCA_027560015.1 Chloroceryle amazona | reverse complement strand
CTGGGCCCCCTGCTCTGGGTGCCCCTGCTGGGTGGAGCAGGGGGGTGGCACCAGAGCATCTCCAGAGGTCCCTTCCAACCCCCACCACACTGTGATCCTGTGTGATTCTTATGAAATAGATGAAAAGAGAATGACAACCTAAAGGCTGTTAGTTTGTTGTTTGGGTTTTTTGTTTGTTTTGTTGGTTGTTTGGGTTTTTGTGGGTGATTTTAGTGTTTTATTTTGTCTTTTAATTATCCAAACTTTAAGAGGAGTTTCCGTTGCTGCTCAAGCATTCAGGGTAGAGCTGAATGACCCTATAGAAAGTACTGCACTTCCTAGTGAACTGACCTCTTCATTAAATCTCCATTTCCCGTTGAATTTACATGAGGTGTCATGGCACTGCAGATCTCTAAACACTGTCCTTCATTTACTCTGGCTGCATCACATCCCATCTCTTGCCGAGGCAACAGGCTGCAGGTTGTGTGTGTTGGTGTTTCTGTGCTGGGGTCTGACTGGCTGGGGCAGCTCATGGGCATGGACCATGGTAGGTCCAGCCCTGTGGATGGTTGGAAATTATGCTGCCTTAGCTAAATGGATTTAACATACCTACTCAGTTTGTACTCACATCCACTTTGCTTTAGAATCTAAATGTTTGCTCGGAATCTTTGGCTACTTTTCTCCCCTTCATTTTATATCTCCTGCCTTTGACTGGTTACAGTCTCAAGATGTTTGCCAAATATTCTCCAGTACAGCGAGAAATCCATGTTGAGAGATACCAAATTCCTGTTAGCTGTTAAGGTTGGAAGAGGTGTGTTAGGTAGCCCATCACATAAAGCTTGATAAAAATCCCTGAGTAAATGCCACAGGAACCCTCCAGGAATAGAGCCTTTAATCTTTAGATCGTCTAAAAGGAGCCTGGTGACATGACTGGGCTTATTGCAGAAAGCTAATTTCAGTGACTCTTGTGATATTGGGAAGATCCTCAACTCCTCCTCATCCTGTTCTAGGAGGCAGAAATGGGTTCTTGCTCATAACACTTTTTTTTTTAACACCTTTTGGTGATTGTTGTTGTTGGTCTGTTGTGTTTTTTTAATGCTAAAACTCAAAATTCCAAAGAAATGAAAAATATTCATGCACACCTAAGCACTTCTTGCCTTTTCAAGGTGCTGGATGTGGTGGCTGTTTTCCCTTTACCCAGGGCAGGGGGTGGTTCAGAGCATCCCTGGTGCTGCTCAGCTCGTGCTGAGGAAGCTCCGTTGCCTGCTGGACAACAAGGTCCCTCTTCTGCTGGTTTAACATCCCTCAAAACTGGGCAAATGGGAGAGGCTGTCTCCCTGGAGTCACGGGTGGGATGCTCACCGGGAAAACACCATCCTAAGGAAGAAAGTGGGGCAGGAGAGAGGTTTGACTCTGTTGTTTAGTATCTTGTATTCATTGGCAAATGAATATTTTAATTTGAATGACATTATGAAGGAAAATAACCAGCAAAGGCAAGGCTTAGAAAAGTAACTTTCTTCTTATTAAAAATTGCTGGGACCAGGGCACATAATTCACCTTACCTTGGGACTTCCCCCCCCCCCAAGTATTTTTCTCAAATAATCATAAAATTGACAAATAATATATTATTGGAGCTTCCCAAAATAGTGTTTCATCCATGGGGAATATGTAGAAAAATGGTTTTATAGCCTGGTGTGATTCCTTGTGGATCTGTATCTGAGGAACACGTGTTCACTGCTGCTCCACTCCCTCTGGTCTTGTTCTCCTGGCTGCCTGGACTCATGTTTTGGAGTCACCTTGGATCATAGAACCATAAAATCATTTTGGTTGGCAGAGATCTTTCAGATCATTGGGTTCAACTGTTCCCCCACCACTACCAGGTCATCACTAAACCATGTCCCTCAGCACCACAGCTTTTCAAGTGTCTCTCAAACCCAGCCAGTCACCTGCAGGCAAACCCTGAAAATTCCTGATTCTCTTCATCCAACCAGCCACTGATGTAGCCAGGTGGAGTTGGTCTCTTCTTCCAAGTGGTAAGATGAGAGGAACTGGCCTCAAGTCTTGATGGGAGAGTTTTAGGTAGGACAGATGGTGGTGCTGAGGGCCAGGGGTCAGTGGTGCCCTGGCAGTGCTGGGGAAAGGGTTGGACTCGATCTTGAAGGTCTCTTCCAACCAAAACAATTCCGTGATTCCATGCTCCATCCTGTCCCACCTGAGCCTTTAGGGGCAGCAATCTGCCTGCTCTAATTTTGCACCTCTTGGACACTGCAAATAGCATAGTTGTATTAAGACAATGCTCATCTGGGGTTAATTAGTTTCTTCGCAGGGCTAATTAGCTGAAGCTGAGTGCTGTGCTAACTCACCTGTATTGCTTCTCGGAGGGAGGCAGTTGTTCTGGGAGGAGGTCAGCTGTAATTTCCTTTTATACTCCAGATTCAATCGAAGTTCATGTCTGGGTTCATTCTGAGCCTGGGAAGAAAATTCAGGACAGTTCTTATTTTATGTCAATTGCTTCTTATCTTCTTAATCTGAAACTTCAATGTTTGCCCGGCAGAGGCAGTTACTGGTTATGAAAGAAAGGACTTGTGCTTCTGTGGCAGGTGAGGGGAATTTTACTTTCAGTTTTGGAGGAGGTAGAAGGAAGCTGTGTAGCATTAATCTCGTATCAAGACATAATCTAGGCACATCCAGGGGCTGAATGGGTGTTTTGTGCAGAAATTGATAAACAGTTGATCGACACAAGTAGCTGAATCTTGCTTCTGTTGCTCTGACCTTCAGCAGGGGCTCTGTAATTTGCCTCTTCTCATCCTTCCTCCTGAAACACCCACCTTGTAAGGAGAGTGATAAAGTGAATGTTGAAGTGGTGTAATTTTTGTTAATTTATTTTTTTTTATTGACTGTGGCTTGGAAATTCAAATGCAAACACCAGGGTTTGCTGATATAAATTTATTTTCACATTGAGGGTGAATGTGACTGGACATTGAAAATGCACCAGCATCCCCATGGACCTGTGTGGGATCCGGCTGGGGGTCAGGGATTTCCCACTCTGGCCAATTCCCTCCCTCCTTGTGCAGTTTTCCAAGCCATGGTGTTTAGTTATCCATTTTTCTTCTGGCAAAGAATGTAAATTGGTGTCAGGTTTTTCAGAATTAAAAAAAAAAAGAGAAAAAATTCATATGCAATTATATTTTGAAAAGATCAGTTTAACTATTTCATAGCAGAACTACTTATATGTGAACTTTTAAAGTTATTTCATCCATTTTAAATGGAAAGCAGACTTGATAAATATTTCCTGTGATACACATAGTGAAGATGGACTCTGGTTCCTCCGCTGGTATCACGTTCCAAATACCAGTAAATAAGGAAATATTTCCATTTCAGAAAACTAAAACCATTTGATCCATGGTAATATAACACTGCTCTGAAAAAAAGAAATTTAAATAATAATAAATATTGCGAGCTAAACATTTTTGAAGGTGCTGCCAGCATTCTCGTACCAGTTAATAAAGTAGTCACAAATGATTCTGCCCACTTTTGTCCCAAAGAGGATCATATTTAATGCTCCATTTAATTTGCTCAAATGTCAGGGAACATCAAAAGGAGAAATTTATTGTATTAGTCACTGAAAGAGATATAGTAGGGGCATCATGCTATCTAAAGATGATTAATAAAAATAGCTATTGATTCTGCAAAGTCAATAAATCCAGCTGTTCAAAGGATAGTATCAGTCAGTCGAAGGGACTAGTTTAGTTTGTTTGGGTCTCTGCAGATCCATCTGCAGCCTCTGCTGCCCTCCCAGCCAGGGAAGGACAAGAAGGGGCTCTGCTGGTTGTCCCCTCCCCAGGATCAGAAGTGGATCTGCATCAACCACTGCCAAGGAAGGAACTTTTGAACTGCAGCACAAACACGGTCTCACTGGTTTTGTTCCAAGATAAGGGCAAAAAAACCCTCTACTCTGTTCCACTCGACAGCATGCTGGTGAGGTTTTGGGTGAGGCAGGCTGGATAACTCGCTCACAGAATGGTTTGGGTTGGAAGGGATCTTAAAGACCATCCAGCTTCACCCCCCTGCCATGGGCAGGGACACCTCCCACTAGAGCAGGGTGCTCAGAGCCCCATCCAACCTGGTAAATACACCCCTGAAGCTTGCTGAAGCCATTGGAAAGGGAAATACAGGAGGAAGAACTGGATTTTTACACCTGCAGGGTTTTTTTGTCATGGTGCTTGTCCCGTGTTGGTTTCCATCAGTGCACAGAAGTGTTGGCATTAACCCAATGAATGTCCCATGTGGTGGCTGCTCCCTGGACAGCACAGGGCTCACCCGGCTCTCCCCTCACCAGGCTTTGAGGTTTCGTATGGTTTACAGAATCTGAAACACTACATTAGGGTGTTTTTTTTGTTGGTGGTGGTTGTTTTTTTCCCTGGGGTTTTATGCATAGAAACGTTCCTGAGCCTCTTCCTCTGCCTGACCTCGTTGCTATAATTCTCATTTCTGGACTGGTCCTTGCTGGTGTTTAGACACAAAAAATCTCATCTCCCCCTCCCCACGTAGCAGGGCTTCAGGAAAACAATTTAAACAATGAGGGGTTTTTTTGTTGTTGGGGTTTTTTGGGTGTTTTGATGTGGGGTTTTTTTTTTGGTGGATTGCAGCTTTTCCCTCTCTGAATTGCTTTTACAGCAAGGAGTTCCAAGAAAAGCACGCTGGCCGTGTTTGCTCGGTAATTGTCACAGAGGGCCAAGCCAGGCTCGCTGCGCTCATCTCCTGCTGGCGTAAGCCTTGAACTCTGTTTAATACTTTTAAAGAAACCCAAAATAAGTCCGTATTTGGCATCAGAAAGTGGCTGATTTCAACACCTCCTTTTCTGTTTATTTTCTCTGCGAGGCCAGACGTCAGCATGCTAATTTTTCTTGGGTTGATGATGGGGGGGGAGGGGGAAATAAAGGATGCTAACTTCAGTTTAAAAATATTTCTTCGGCTGTAACATTTCTACATTTCCTTTCTAGACTCCCAAGCCGCTGAGTCTTCTGTTTGCAAAAATTCTCACTACAAATCTGCAGATAGCACGGAGATGGAGACGGAGAACACAGAGGCACAGAGTTACCTGGGTGGCTTGGTGGGGAGGGAAAAGTCTCTAATTTAAATACTGAAATCACTTATTTATTCTGCATTTCATTAGCAATGGGATGGGGTAGATCATGGCAGCTCTGAAAGAAGATGCTGCTTCATTTCTGAGATTCTACCGTGATGCTGTGGTCACAGTTTGAACTAACAAGAGGTAAGAATAAGGTGTTGGTTACCCCCTACAAACAGATGGGCCACATTATCTGTGACCTGAAGTATTTAACCAGAAAAGAGGCACATTCTTGAAGTCCTTAGGCCATCAGCTCCTGCTCTGTGTGGCAGCTGGAGGAGATGTGATGAGTAGCCTGCGTGTTACAGGGGGAAGGTTAAACAAGACTTCATCCCTGGAAGGGTTTCATAGTTTAGGGGTGGACTTGGCAGTTCTGGGTTAACATCTGGACTCGATGACCTTCCAGGTTTCCTTCTAAGCAAAGCAGTTGTATGATTCTATTCTGACCGCTGCGTGCTTGTTTGATTTCTGATGGGAACGTTCATCACATCCTGAAATTCTTGATGGCTGTTACCCAGCCCTTGCTGTGGTCTGTAGGAAGCAGGAGCCTATGTATGTTTGGAAGTCATGAGCTGCTACAAACCTTCTCCTGGCTCCTCTGCTTGCGCTGCTTCTTTCTACTTAACCTGGCAAAGTTTGGGTCATGTTGGGTTGGGTTTGTCCGTTGATATCCCTTCAGATTTTTAAGGTTTTCCTCTTTCTTTTCACAAATATAAATTATTATGAGAAACAAACATTGAAATACTCAGGTAGCCTCCAGGTGACAAGCTCAGTTCCTTTTCCCAAATACCCCAAGGCTCAGTCAAGGTGTGCAGCATGCGTTCGCAGGGGGTACTTGGTGGCTGTCCTCTGCCTACAAGAGCAGTCAGCAAACTCAGTGTCTCACCCCAGAGCAAGGTGGATCTGCTGCTTAAACCAGCCCAGCGTGACTGGAAAATATACTCCTAGCCCATCAAGTCAGACCTGGCATGATGTGAAGTCTTCTCCTCCTAAACCAGCTGAGCACTGTTATCGTGGGTATTAATCTGCGCCGTGAAACCTCGTCGAATGTCTTTTTGAAAATTGAAGTATACTACATCTGCTGAATTTCCCTTATCTCCTGTGGCAGTAATATCTTCAAAGGATGATGGGGATTAGTTAAGCACGATGCGGCACGCCGAGAGCTGTGCTGCTGTCCTTAATCACACCATCCTCCTCCTCCTCGCCCTGCCTCCCTCGGGAGGGTTTCCCATAGTTTCCTTTCCATGGGTGTAAAACTCCCCAGCCTGCAGCTGCCAATTTGTCTTTTTTAAAATAACTGAGCTGTGTTTGACAGGTTCAGAGCCTCTGTAATCTCACCCAAAAGTTTATGAGCTCTTTAAAACGTCCATTAAGGATTCACAAGTTGCCCTGCTCATTATTTGACATTATAATTTGAGCACAGCTATTCTCCTATCATTTTAGGTAGGTGGGGTTTTTTTTTTTTTAAGCTTTTCTTCTTCATGGAATTGTGCTTGTAAAAAGTCAGTGGTAGCTGGTTTCTGGCTGCTGGGGAACCAAAGCAGGCAGAGGGGCAGGGAGGGGATGTGTGGATGTGCAATGCTGTAATGGGAAGGCTGCTGTCTTCCATGGCACTGATGAACTCTGGATTGCCAGGAGGAATGAAGGACCCATCTTAGGTGAGCCCAAAGCGCTCCTCTCCCTGGCCAGTCTCACATCTCCCTCTCAAAGCACCCACTGAACCTCTGCTGGATGCCCCAACGTCCCCGCAGCTCTGCTGTCGGGAAGAGGCCTGAGCCAAAGGAGCTCATTGTCTGCCAGGAGGAGAGTGGAAGGAGAGGGTACAGGGCAGGGGGTCCTCCCCATGAAGGGAAGGATGGTGTCAGGGTGGAAATGTTGGTCCATTATGCCAGAGAGCAGATAATGTCTCCTGCATGGGTATTAGTCTCGGTGGGTGCTGAACCGTGGCAGCTTCTGAAGCAGGCACCCAAGGAGACCTAATCTGGTGGTGAATGGAGACATTAGTGAACATGCTTCTTTGTAAAAGTGGTCTTATCTCAGACCTTGCATATGTACCGTGGGCTTCTGCAGTGCCCGTGATAAGTACTACTCCTTGTTTCATTGAATGGCCGAGTAAATAGTCACATAAAACCCATATAATTTGCTGGCTTGTAAGTTAAAGCCCCAGGCAGTCTTATCACTTCTTTTGTCATGTCCCTTACACTTCCAGGGCAATTCCGTGTCAAATTGCTCTACATTTTGCACCCTGACCCAGCAAAAGTGTAAGCCTGCAAAAAACTTACCATCTCTTCATCTTTCCTTTTTTATTTTTCTCTTTCCTTTACATTTTGTGCCCGATGAACTGAAGTATTCTTTTTTTTTTTTCCCCCCTCCCAAAGAGCTAAAGGTATCTCTGTAGCTGCACCGAGAGCACATCATTTCACCAGGGCTTGTCTAGGTTATCGAAGTACAAAAGACAAAACACGGGTGTTTGACTAACTTTAGAAGTGAGGCTATTAATTATTGAGCAGTGGAGGAGATCTTACCTTAATACTGATGTTCAGGCAGATACCATATTTATCTCAAAGCACCCCAGAGCAAAGAACCCGCGAGGAAGACTGTTACCTTTGCAACCATATTTATCATGTAAATAGCTCAGAAAAGGATACTGCCAGTTACGTCTTTAAAACACAAAAATGCATGCATTTCACTATTTTGTAAATGCCAGGGAGATGCAGCATCCGTTAGAGTTAACGGTGCGGCACTTTTGTGTTCAGTAGCATGAATCATTAATCATGAGGCAGGCCATATTCTTGTACTGCTTCTGCTTTCATTACTTGGCCTAATTAAACAGTTCTCTGAACTGGAATCTCAGATTCCTCTGTTACAGATTATCATTAATTATGGTGAAAGTGCTCAGAGATGTTGGACTCAATTATATTCTGCTCAACTCTGGCACCGCGTGATTCATTGCACAGCCTGCTTTGCAGATACACTCTTTCCTTATCTTGCACTCCCACTTTTGTAAATTGGGCTCTGCCAGCCAACAAACTAAGAGTTATGTGCCGCGTTTTCATTAAAAACATGTTGGAGAAGCCCGCACCAATTAAGGATTCTGTATTTTATGCCGAGCGCGGGGTTCGGGAGGAATTGCTGGGTGAAGCAGATGCTCCATGGCTGAATTTGTGCCTGATGCTGTGGGTTGCTCGGTCTCGGGTTTGGGTCCGGACTGTTCCTCTCTTCCACCTTTCCATGGTGCAGCTCCTCCCGGGAGGGAGGAATGGGCGCTGGGCTGGTGTCAAACACAGCACACGACAGACATTGAGCCTCTTCCTCCGCAGCATTAGCCATTTAAATGCTGTTAATAGTCCCAGCAGCCAGAATTTTTTCCTGTGATTAATGCAAAAAGTAGCAGTAGCACCCACCAGTAGTGTAACACCGTTAATATTAATACAGAACCAGCCTTAACACCTCTTACTCCTTCCAGACACGGTTTAATAAATTCACAAATGAAGTAAACGCACGGTTTTGCAGGCTGGTGTTATTTTAAAAAGTCTTCTATTCTAAACCGAGCCCAAATGATAGGCATCAAGAATTATAAATAAATAAATAGAAGCTGAAATGCTGAAGGGGGGGAAAAAAAAAGTTTGTGGTTTTTTTTTTAATATTTTTGTCAGATTCAGACATAAAATCAGTGGTTATACCTGCTGGCTGTACTTCATGAATATCTGTAAGGTGACATTGTGGTCAATTAACTCCCCTCGCACTGGGTTAAAAAAAAGAAATATCTATTATGGTAAAAGTGATGTAAACAGCAGGCTGCTGTTCCTCCCCAAAAGCACCCATCGAGGAGCGCTGGTGGGGCGAGGTGCTCGGCATCGCTCGCAACGCCGGCTCCGGGATCAAAAATAACGTTGTGATTTCCCCCCCACTCCGGTCTGGAAAGCGCCTGGGAGCAGCGGAGCCCAACCATCCCTCCCGCTTTCTTGCCGCCGACCCTGAGCTCACGCCGAAGGGATCTGCTTTAGAGCTCAGCTGTTGGTAAAGTAAAATAGATTGCCAACCAAATTGCTTCTACATTGTCAACGTATAAGCATTTACAGATTGTAGGTTAACGTGGCTTACATGAGAGAGCCCGGGCTAGGAAAATTTTAAAATTCAGCATGTGGAGAATTTATATTCATCATCATCTTTACGCTGAGCACGAGATGTGTTTTTACTGATATATGATTAGCTAATTCACCTGCGGTAAGTGGATTTGTTTCTCCGTGTCAAAATATACGCTGGGTTTTTATCTACAGGTAGATTGAAGCGGAGAGTTCTTGATTAAGTTATCAGGAGAGCAGCACAGTTTGTACTCGGTGTTTGATTGCAATGACAAAAGCCACCTAAGACACAAATAATTGGTGGTGGGACCGGAAGGGACCCGGGGTTTCCACTGCTTCGCACCAGAAACATTGAGCTCAAAGCCCTGCCAGGAGGGAAAATGAGTTGGGCTGGTTGTTCCTCCTCCTTATTTGGTCAGACCACGACACAGCATCACCACCCGGTGATGGGGAGGAGCAGAGGGCACCTGCCACGGCACATCCAGGTCACCTTCCTTCCTCTGCACGTGTGGTTCAAGTGTAATTTTTTTAGGGTGCTTCCACAGGGTTAGAGCTCCAGGGCTGTGGGGGGGTAGAGCTGGATTTACAGACCCCAGCAGATCCTCCCCCTTTGTCCCTGCTGGGCAGAACCACGGCGAAGCCCCCGAAGTTGGACACGGGAGCTTTTTGGGCACTGCTGCGCCCCCGAGTCTTATTTTCTGCAGGAGTTGCAGGTTTTAATATATATGAAAATCAGTAGTCTTGTATCTTTGCATATGCGCCTTTTGTAATAGAGTTTTGACAGATGGTGAGCTCGGTAAATCTAGCTCCTCGCTATAGAAAACCTTGGCTTGGCTTGACTTGAGCTCTCCGAAAACTTGCTTTAAACTGCTTTGGCACTTTTTTTTTTCTTTTCAAATATAGAAGTATTTTTATTTTTTTTTTCCTGCTCTGCTTTTGTTTTTATTTTCAATGTATCTGCCAAATATTTCCACCGCTGATTTCCACGTACAAATTGCGACTGAGCTCTGATTATCTCATTTTAATTTTTATTTTTTTTTTAACCTGGCTCGGTGCACAATGCCGGTGACTTTGCTCTTCTGCATGTCTCCTCATTAAAAACAAATATGCTACCCTGTCCCTGTTTGCACAGTCTACCATTCCGACAACAATCCCAACAAATTCTTACTATTTAAGGGTGGTAAAAAAAAACAAAACAAAACAAAACTCAACCAGGAAGCAGTTTCCCCTCCTGCCAGCTCCAGACAGCCTGCTCATTGAAAATGTAATACACTGCTGCCATGTCACAGGTCAGCTGGCAAATGGCAATCTGAATTTTAAAAGGAATATGAATAAAATTCTGTTTTATTTTGAAAATGAACTTTGTGCCCTCCATCATGAATCCAATATATGTCTTAATCTTCTATGCTCTTGAAGCCTGCGGCTCCTGGCTGAGTCCTTTGACTCCTGAACCTAATAAGGAAATAGGTTGTTTTCTCATCCTCGCCTCATTTTTAGAGGGGCTGAAACAAACAGTCCCTATTTCAAATGTAATTGGCAAAGCATAAAAAAAATGTGTGTTATATGATATATATATATTTTTTTTCCTTAGGTTTATGCCGGAGCTCGGTGCTGGGGTGTTTTATTTTAAAATTTGATTAAGACGTTACACCTTTCGGAAACGCGCTGTCAAGATTCCAGCTCGGAATTTACCAAGGGCGACGTTCCGTGTTTACCTTGTGGCCGCCCACGTGAAGCTGATAAGGGATGAAAGGGGCAGCAGCCCCTTCAGCCGGGACGTTCCTCGTTTAACCTGGGCTTTATTTACAGCCGGGTACCGAGCGCTTTGCGCCGGCAGCGAATCCCGGTCTTTAAAAATTGCTGAGGGGTGGAGGGATAGATGCTGGTGCTGATGGGTTAATGATGTCTGATGGGTTTTTGAATGGTTTTTGTCTCTGATGCCATCTATACAGCTCTGTCTCTATATATAAGCATTTATATTTGGCCGTGGCTGCCCCCTGCTCAGGGATGCCGAGCATCCCTCTCCTCCCTGCCTACGGATGAGCGCGGCCGCTGAATGGGCGCAATCAGGCGGCCGGCCGGGTGCTCCCCTCGTACCTCGGCTCCTAATCACATCTGCGTGGCGCCGTGGTCCTGCTGATCAGCTCTGAGGAATTAATGCCAGCGTCTGCCTCTGTGTGTTAGAAAAATATACCCGGGTGGCTTTTCTCCCAAAGCCACCGTGCTGATTTGCTGTGCTCGCTGGAGGTGTGGGGTCTGACCTGAAAGCAGAATGGGGGCTTGTGTGAAATAGCAGCATTTTCTCACTTATTAAACTGGGAGATGTGTTTGAAAGTTGAATTTGGGGAATTTCTTCTCAAATGCAGGAGGGAAAAAAAGAAAATAAACTCCCCCAGCCTGAAAGAGAGAGATCAATCACTCGATTGATCTCCAAAGATAGCACTCTGTGTGTGTATTCTCAGCACAGCAGAGACAGGGGCCTGGGGGAGCGAGGCCAGAGGAGCCCCAGCGATGCTGGGAGGGCTGGAACCCCTCTGCTGGGAGCCAGGCTGGGAGA
>JANHFX010020604.1:4425-15075 GCA_027560015.1 Chloroceryle amazona | reverse complement strand
CAAGCCCCCCGTGGAGCTGTGGTGCTGAGGGCCAGGGGTCAGTGGTGCCCTGGCAGTGCTGGGGGGGTGGTTGGACTCCAGGAGCTTAAGGACCCTCTCCAACACAAATGATTCGATGATTCTCAGTTGTGTATAACGTAGCCAGGTGGGAGCATCTCCACCTCCCCAGCACCACATCGTTGGGATGTATTGGGACAATGGGGCTGCCTTGGTGCCAGTCCTCATCCCGAGCGGGCTCTGGGGACATCACCCCCACGAGCAGCATCTCTGTGGGCAGCAACGCGTGGGCTACAGCCCAGAGGGAGTGAATGGGCTGTCAGGATCCTCCCCCACCTTTGGTGGCAGGATAAGCAAATTGGAAACTAATCCAAACCCCTCGAACCTACTGGGATTCATTAGCTGAAGGTTTAGAATAATCTTCCAGGTTAAACAAAAGAATTAGGGGTTTTTTTTTTGCATATCTCTGCAAGGTAAGAATCCTCCAGAGGTTGTAGATTATCTCTGTCTTTTTTTTTTATTATTTTTTTTTCCCCCTATACATTCCTGTAACTAAAAAAAATCTCTGAAAATAATTTCTGGAACTCTTACCAGGGTTACTGAGAATGCCTGTCTTAAATAAGGATATTACACTTAATTAAGCATGATGCCTGTGGGGCCGAGCCTGTAAGGATCAGCCGAGAAGTCTCAGGTTATGTGGATCTGCAGTCGAATGCAGGGGCTTGAGCAACTTTTAGCATTAGAGCTACTGGCTGATCAGGAAATTTAAGGTGTCTTTAGAGTAAAAAAATACTGATTTAACCCCCCTAAAAATAATATTCCTTTGTATTGCTGTGTTGGAAGTGCGGTGAGCGTACATGGCTGTTTAGTCATGCTCGGGTGAAAGCAGAAGTGTTTCCTTTATCCTTGCCACAGTAAGAGGATTATTATTTTAAAATGGTTATTTTTATTTTTTTTTCCTCCCACAGTTTCAAATTAGGCTTTGATTGTGTGGCAATATAAATAGAGAGCCACTTTTCTAGAGCCTGCTATTTATCTTTTCTTTTTTTTTTTAAATAATAAAAAAGGAAAAGAAAAGGAAAAAAAAAAATCCCCCAAAGTTTGACTGACACTAATTTCCCGAACAAGATACCCTAGAAACTCCAGTTTATCTCATAAAATCATAACAGACAGGGTTTGTGATGTCCCCTCCGCAAGATTCTTTATTCTGTCAGTTGATAGCATTTGAGATGACGGAGGGAGATGCGCCGCGCTCATATGCCAGCGAGGAGAACAGAAGCTGTCACCAGCAGTGTAATGTGCTGTGTATTATCACTCAGACTGATCCGGGGGCCCGGAGACTGTCATCTTTTTAGACTGTACAAGTCAACACAAATAAAACTGAGGAGGCAAATGATAATGTCTGAGATAGATCCAGGCTCATTCTAGCCATTACTTTTTATTCAAACCTTAGAGATGACATGATGTGAAAAATGAGCCTGTGTCTAGTTCAGTGCCCATTAGTGTGTGAGCACATTATCTTCCACTTTTCACATTGAATCTCCCTGTACATACTATGGCAGCTATAGCTATGCAGCCAGTCAGGTTTAGGGGCTGCGAGCACCTCCTCTGCTTTAATGTATAGCAAATATTGCCCCCAAAATGATGTATTGCGAGCGCTCTGGGATGCGCTTTTAGCAACGATGCTTAAGCACCCCTTGCATAATATTCTTCCTCCCCAGCTTGAGCTGGTGGAAGCAGGACTGTGCTGGCTGCTCCAGCATCCCCGGGTGGGTTTACATCCAGCGCTGGATCCGGAGCTGCCCAATGTGCTGGACAAGGGCTTAAGGGGGGGAGCTGGAGGCTGCCTTCCTTCCCTCGTGCTCATCCATCAGCATCCCTCCTTCTGCTCCTCCCAGGTGACAGGGCTCTCACACCACCCAAAAAGAAACATCTCCCTTACCTGCTGAGAGGGAGAGAACAATTAATTTCTAATTTCTCTTAAAGCTCTTCAGGCACCGCGACATTTTGGCCAGGGATAGGCAGTCACGCCGGGAAAACTTGCCCTTCAACAACTCAGTCAGCTACAGAAGCTGCCAGAGCTCAGCCTGAACATTTGCCACCTTTAAAAATAAGAGAAGGAAAACTCAGCTGGGAACAGGAGTCACTTTCCCGAGGAGGTTTTAGCACAGTTGCTAACACCATCAGTACCCAAGTAAAATTCCTATTACTCTCCTGTATAACCTTTAATTACCCCCACCACCCCAAAAATATCCCTCAATTACCTTCCAGGCAGAATTATGCATATTTTTAAAGTTCTCCTAGGGATATAACACTAAACGTTGGGTTGTTATGGTTCAGTGGTTTAAATTACAGTGTACTTAATTAAAACAGCGTAAAAAGCTGTCAGTATTCCATATAATTTGAAAGACTTTGATTAGTGATTTTTTTTTTTTCCTTTACTGTTAGAGCATACTTAGCTTTGCTGTTCCATTGTCATTTGCTAGCACCTTGGTGTTGAATGATGCATCATTTCATGGCACCAAAGGAGAAAAAAGGAAGTAAAGAAATGACAATTCCCAGCAAAAGAAGTGACAAGTGAGGAGCACCCGCCCTGCGAGAGCAGGGGAACGAATAGATTGGAAGGTTAGACTTCTGCTAGGAAGTGTGAGATCTTGAGGTTAGCTGTGTATTTCTTGGGGGGCTGCTTCACCAGGAGAAAAGAGCTGGCCAAAGCCAACCTGTGGGCGATGAAAGGAACCATTGCAAGAAAAAGCCAGGAGCATCTTGTCTGTGTGGAGTCTCCTTGTCTGGAGAGATTCCCAACCCGCCTGGACGCTGCACTGCTGGGAACCCTGCTCTGGGTAAGCAGGGGGGTGGCACCAGATGGTCCACCCCTATCCCTACCATGCTGGCATCCTGTGAGTGCCCTGGTAGGGATGGTGATGCCACACCACGCTCCTCAGTCAATGAAGGACACAAAACACCTTGCATATATAAAGCGGGCAAAACCCAATGCTCATGAGTGTATTCCCACCAACGTGTTGAAAGCAGCATCCTCTCTCGTGCTGATGAGCTGTGGGTGGGTCTGCTTGGTCAGGGGACCCTAAGCAGGGAACACTGTTGTGTTCCTGTCTGTACAAAGCACCCTTGTGGCCATAAATTCAGGAGAGAAACTTTTTTTTGTGTGTATTCTCTGATGCAAACTTTATAAAGACTGTTTGCTTCCAGCAGAAGTGCTGCAGCATCAGGCTGGGTACCACCCCAGCATCCTGCTGGCAGGGGATGCAGACTCCAGGATGGCCCACGTGGCTCCAGCAGCTCTGTCGTACCTGGTGTGATGCTGCTCTCGAGCAGCCCCAAGCACAGCACGAGTTCTCTTGTACTTCCAGAAGTTCTTCCTGAGCCTTAGGGAGAAAACTCATCCCCCCTGCCCCATTGCTTCAGAGCACATTGACAGCAGCCTGGAGACGTTGCAGTGGGAGATTAGGAGTGGGTTTAAAGATTAATTTATATTTTTTTAATGTAATTCATGTTTATTTATAAACTAATGATGTGACAGCACTTGCGCTGTGAGCGTCTATATTTTTATCGAGGCTTTTTATTATGGCAAAACACAAAATAATAACTGTGAACAGGAAAATCTTGTCTAGCCACGGGCTAAACATCGACGCGTTGATATACGCTTAAACTCAAAACCGTGTTTCACTTTTTAGATTATAGGACTAAGCAAATAATTTTTTGAGATACAGTTAGAGAAAAGCATATGGTTGGGATTCACAATGTTGGTTTGTGGTTGTGGGGTTTTTTTTTCTTCCAGTTCAGAGCATTTTCAGACCTATTTGGTTGCTGGGGATGTGCAGATGCATTCATGCTTGCTTGAAAAATCATCCTGTTTTTAAGTAATGACTTGCTGGTAATTGTTATCCCCTTCAAACTGGGGCTCGAGCCTTTCCATGTGCTCTCACCCACAGGGCCTTATCCTCCCAACAGAAAGATGTTTATTTATTTCCTCTTTATGATACTGATGTTGGGAAAGGATCGTTCAACCATCCTTAGCTTCCGGTATCAGGGGTGCTTACAATAGGTAGGATTAGAGATGTTGGCCTGGTGACTTGACAGGTGATTTTGAAACAGGTGTCTTCAGTGGATAGGAGCATTTCTGGATCTTCTCCCCATGCTTAAGGGGGGTGTCCAACCTGGGGTGCTATTCCCCTGGCACTGCCAGGCCTTGGTGGGGACAAGATGTGTGGCTGGGTGGCCACCAGCCTATGCATGGGCATTGGTGGCAGGGGAGCCGTAGGTGCTGGGGGTTGGCAACCCCACAGCCTCCAACCCCTGGAGGGGGGGTTGGATTAGGTGACCTTGAAATGTCCCTTCCAGCCCAAAGCAGTTTTTGATTCTATTTCACTCCTGCAATCTTTTTCCTTCATCTGTTCTCAGCTCAAGGTCGAACCAGGCCAGCAGGGCTAAAGAAAACTTCCAGATGCCACTTTCTAGCTTAAAACCTGGTGCTTTAGCAAAATGAATCGGTGAGTAGATGGCACTGAAGTGCTCTCTGAGGGATCACATCACTGCAGCATTGACCCGCAAGACCACTTGTCTGTGCTGGGTTAGCGGTTGGGTTTGATGGTCTTAAAGGTCTTTGCCAACCAAAACAATTCTGTGACTCTCAAAGAGAGGTCTGAGGAAGCTCCACAGACTGGCTGGAGGAAAAGAGCAGGAGCCCTGGCAGAGGGTCTGCCAGAGAGGCCAGAGCCACGCACCCCGCAGACTTTGTCATTCCCAGGTCAACAAAAATCTTTCGGAACAAATTCTCTTTGTGAGGTTAAGTCTTGCTTAAGAACACGTTAACAAAAGAGGAAAGCACGCAACCCTCCGATCCAAAATCGATGCGCAGATGATGAATCTTGAAAAGCTCCTAGTGAAATGAGGCAGCTCATGTAATTATGGTTGTATGTTTACTGACACTCCGAGCACCCTGCGTTGCTGGGGATGGGAGAGGCAGTTTTGCCTTGGAAGGTTTAATATGTAGGAGGGTGGTCACCTGTTCTAAAAGGTCTAATTGCCTGGGCTGATTCCCCCTTTAAGGTAATTTATATGGCTGAAAGGATGACTCCCTTAGGGGTATATTCTTTGAAATTGTTGCTAATGCAGAAAAGATTTTTTCTTTTTTTTTTTTTTCCTCTCGTTGAAGTAGAAAAATTCTGCAAATTCTCAAATTGCAGCTGACCTGCTCTTTGTGGAGCACCTCGCTCCCGTGAAGGAGAACCTCTTGTCCTGGGAGTGGCCGCAGAGGATGGCGAGCGGGGGGACCCCCCCGGCACCGCGCCGGGAAGCTGCGGTGGCACCGACAGCAGACGCTCTGCAGTGAATCTTAATTAGGCATATGCAGATAGCTCAAAATCTGCTCAAGATGGATTATCTGAATGAATACTAGTAAATTATCCTTTTATTATCCTTTTAGTGTCCGCTGGGGAGATTGGATTGGATAGCAGGCATCTGATACTTCTACTGCCGTGGACTGAGATGGAGGAGCTGGTGGGGGAATGGCACGTGGGGGCACTGAAGGGATGTGTACATGGGGGATGGCTTGGAAAAGAGGAGTGGACTGCACCCCACTCCCAGTGGCACCGGGAGCCCTCTCCTGTGTCAGCCTGTGCCACACGGTTGTTTCCTCTCATCTTAAACCTGGGGAAGGAGCCCTAGGGCATGCCCACGGGATTTTGCTCAGGAACATTTAAAGACGTGACACACTAAAAGTAGAGTAAGATGCTGCTGCTGCCGCCGCCGCTCTTCCGAAAGCAAGCTCCATATGGTCCTTACGGGAGCCTGCAGAGTCTCGCGAGCTGGATGGGGATGTCTCACAGGGAAAGTGAGAGGAGTTGGAGTGTCACTGAAGACTTGTAGTATAGCCTCAACAACCAGGATGGAGAGATTTTACCAAATGTCCATGTAAAATACCAGAAAGCGGGGGGAAGAGCTGGAATTCTGACCGTCTTATTCATGTAATAGCCATGGATCCAGCATCCAGCCCATTTGCTGCTGGCAGGATTTGGTGATCTGCTCAAGGGCTTGCAAAATACGCCGTGAACACCCTCTCAATTTGTTTTGGTTATAGTCTTTGGCTTTTTTCACTTATGTTTTGCAACCAGACTGTACCTGTGCCAGTGCAGGAGCCCCTATCTCCTCACTCCGGGCTCGCTTGGCAGCGGTGATGATACTGGGGATACTTGGAAAAACACGAGGCAATGGCAAGGCAGTGCCCGGTAGCAATGTCATCTTAGGGTTTCTCTGCTCTTTTCCCTCATTAATATTTAATTTACAAGGTGCAAATGGTTCTTCCTAAATTCCTTCTACCGTAAGCAAACAAAGACCTCAAGTTTTCACATCCGCACCAAAACGTCTATGAACCAGCCTGACTTTTGCTCCTCTGCTTTCGCTCTCTGCTCTCCCCTCAGGTCCCAGCATCTAACAGGCTTTTTCAAGCACGGCTCAAATTTTGAGCTCATCTCTGAGCCCTTTATTTCATCGGCATTCATTCTCTCGGCCCCTGGGCGAGCTCGGCGCAGCGGTCAGCCCAGCTGCTGGAATTCAGCTCCCCAACGTCCAGCAGCGCGAGGCAGGGTGAATTCCTTCACAGACTATTTATCCAGATTGCTAATTCCCTGCACAGATGGTTCCGCATAAGACTGTGTGGGAGAAGAGTGGCTTTTTAAGCCAATTAAATAGAAACCTTGTCCAAGAAGGATTTTCAAAATGCTTATGCATGTGAATTCATGACGTATTGTGCTGTGTATTCTGGCAGTGCTGCTTCTCTCAATAGGAGGAGAGGGAGTGATGCGCAGAATTTCCTTGGTTTGTTAAGGTCATTTCTGATTTTTTTTTAATTCTTTTTTTTTTTTTTTACAGAAAAACTCTTGGAAGAACTTCCCATTCGGCAATATCGCAGAGTGTTTTAGATATAGGAAGAGAAGTTGGGTATTTTTTGTCATTTCTGTCAATTAATTCTCACTGCCAAGCTCTTCAGCCTTCTTCTCAGTATGTAAAGCAAGCTCTGAGTTGTAGCAAGACAGATGAGAGGAGGGAAGAGAGAGAGAAAAGGGTATTAAGTGACATCCAAAGGGGAAAATATTAGCTAATAACATTAATACCTCGTATTATTTATATTGTTTCTGCAGCATTTGGGTTCAGTAATCCAAAAAGCTCCAGTAAAAATCCATCCCGTTCAAGGAGAGGAGCCAGCACATGAGCACAACCACTGCGTGATGCTTCTAATGATGGAAATATTTAAGAGCAGCATGGATAGTAGGTTAGGGAGGCTCGGGGTGTTGTATGTCGTAAGGGTTCTGTTCTCCATCAAGTTAACATCCACGGCAGAAAAACTGTACTAGGTGGAGCTTTGAGGAAATACTTTTTGAGATTTAGGGCTCAGGCAGAAACTTCTGGAAGAGCATTGGCAGTCCTGGCAAAATGCAAACAAGGAAACCACTGAGTGTTTGCTGTATGGTCCACAGAAAATCTGGGATGCTCTTGGCTCATGTGAGACCACCAACACCAGAAAAACCCAAACCCCTAGAGGCCCCTAGAAACCACAGAGCAGGAACAAATAATACCAGGCTACAGCTAAACGAGGGATTTAACTTCCTATCTGTGGGTGTCTTCTACTGAGCAGCATAAAATATTGCCAGGGGTTTGCTCCCTTTGTAATTCCCCTCTCATGGGCGTTTGCTGCAGCCAGAGCCTTTCTGTCAGGTCTTGTCCAAGCCCCAGACAGGACCCTCTCCCCATTCCCTGCCTCTGTGGTTTCTTCACCTCCTGCAACACCATTAGAAGGCACTACAGGGTTGCTCTGCCTGTTGTATGTATCTCAAAGCTGGAGGGACTTGTAAAATCCCGTGTCTTTTTGTGATGCTGCCCTTGGTTAATGATCACTCTTCTTGCTGTTCACAGCTCCCTTTCTCTTTTTCTGCATCCCCTCATCCTCTCTCTTTTCACTCTTATAATTCTTTTAATTTCTTACCTTTTTATCATTTTTCTTAGCATTCTTTTAGTTTATTTTAGTTAAGGGAAAGTCCTTTCTCTTGGAGACGTTAAAGCACCCTGAAATAATAATTGCAATAATAAAATCGTAGTAATAATAATACAACCAATAACTGAGATGGAACTAATTGGGCGTATAGACTGGTTTACCAAGAAGATGTATCACACAAAAGATAGCAAAGATCCTTTTATTTGGGTTGAAAATCTATACTATACATCACTGCTGCGGTAGTCGACACAGATTTAACATGGTAGGAGACTTAGAATTAATAACCCTCTGGCACAAAATTCATAATCTCCGTTCTTTTTTAGCGTGGTGTCATCAGTGTCGTGTGGAGGAATCTGCTGGATTCCTCTGCAGATGATCTGAAGCAGATTTGGATCTACGGGAAGCACCTCCCCCAGGAGCCAGTACCTGCAAGGAATGTGTGAACGTGAGTCAGGTCAGCAATGCACGCGTGTGGTTGGTAAAAGAAATGTCTCGGACCTTACACACCTTTTATGTTTTGAGCCTTGTGAAAAAGTCAAAAAGCTTTTACCAGGAGGGTTTGTGTGAAGAATTGATGAGATGTTCTGCTTTGTGTTCAGGATTAATGAACTTTGGGCCATTGAATCTTCCTCTAACCACCAACTGCCTGCTTTGATAGGTTCTGACCTGGACAAATGACACCTTATTGTGGTCTGACATCTCCAGCCAAGTCACCAGCTTCCCTCCACAGTGCTCTCTAACCAACTTGAGGAGTTTCCCAAGACACTTTCTTGCTGCTAAAGCCTTTGTCCTTGGGTTTCCTCTCCTTGGGAATTTGCACTTTGCTGAGTTACCAGTTTCTAGAAGGTCTTTAGCACGTTCTTCTGGAGATTAACAGGTGAATTGGGTGCATCTGTCTTCATCTCTTTCTTTATCTCAGTCTTCTCTCTTTCCCTTTTTTACCCCTAGGAGTTTTGAGTCCGACATTTGTCCTGACTTAAGAATACAGACATTTTTCTCCCTTTCTTCTCTCTCTCATTGTCTCTTTCCCTCTTCTTCCCTGCCTCACTTTTCCTCTTTTTATATCACTACCACCTTTCCATCTTTCCTCTTTTCCTTCCTCACCCTCCCCTTCCTGGCTAACATACTGGACTTCTGGATTCCCCTTCTCTGGAGAGCTTCCAAACCCAGCTGGGCAATGGAATCCTGGGCGTCCTGCTCTGGGTGACCCTGCTGAAGCAGGGGGATGTCACCTGATGATCTCCAGAGGGCCCTTCCAATCCCCACCATGCTGGGATTCTGTGATTTGGGGGATATATGTCATTTCCCCAGTGGGATGATGGAGACGTGGGATAGATAAGACATAAGATGTTGAATTGGTGTTGCGTGGCGACCCACTTCAGGGTCTCCCACGCTGGTTGGGAGAGGGGGTCCCATTGCTTTGGCCCACCTCATTATGGCTTGGGTAACGAATTGTCCGTGCGTGTACGCTCTGAGTGTGGGAAATACCAGGAAAGGGTCCAGTAAAGGCTGCTGGTGGCAGTGGGAGCTGAGCCTCAGCCTTCCCAGGCATTGTTCCCCGCTGCCGCGCATTACACATGCGTGCGCCGCACCAGCATTTACAGATGCAATGAGCAGAAACCAGATCAGATGAGTCTTTGGGAACAGGGAAGACATATGACAAACACAAAAATTAAAACACCCGGGAATAAGGCAAATACTGAGAGTAAGAAGTGGGAATGAGACAAATATTGGATTAAGACAAATACTGCTGCAGATTCCAATGTCAATTCTGACAGCGGTAGTGAAGTTTGGAGTGTGTTGACAATTGAAGATGAAGGGCTAAGACAGGAGGCGAAAAACCTGCTAGACTTCAGTCTGGTGTCATTGTATTATTTGACTCGGTTGACCTAAATTACTGGGATATAACCAAATAAACTTAAACATGAGCAGTGTGCTTAAATACGTGACACTCTGGCAAATTAACTTGCATTTTCTATAGCCAGAATCTGGTAGATGTGGTAGTCTCTGCCAGTCACCTGGCACTTGAGGATTTTTATCTGTAATTCATTATATCGGAGCATATTCAAATGAGGCTACAAAAGATCTCCTTCTTATGCTAACAAGATTAATAATCTATTTACTGGAATGCAAAGTACAGGCATAGGATGTGGAAAATGTACGAGGAGAAAAACAGCAAATTCATTTGCTGAAAGTGTCAAAGGCTTAAAAAATTATTCAGAAGATTGCTGGGCCACTTCCCACGTGACTTAGAATGACAAAGTCTGGCCTTATCCAGGGGTGAACTGCAACTTTTCAAAGGCAATCTCGTTCATCTCAAGTACTTTAACTTCTCAAGTACCATCGTCGCAGAAGCACGTTGAACTCAGATAAAGTCATCTATGAATTTTGTTTAGCTGCAGATATCATTATAGGAAGGAATTGCAGGTTTTGAAGAAAAATAGTGCCCCGAAACTAGAGTTCGGCTTTTTTATGTGGATAGAAAGTTGAGTGACTGTATCCTGCCATTACAAGAGTATCTTGGACATTAGGTGGCCAAAAAGGCCACCAGCATCCTGGCTGTGGCAGCACTGGGGTGGCAGCAGGAGCAGGGCAGGGATCGTCCCCCTGCACTGGGCACTGGGGAGGCCGCCCCTGGAATC
>JANHFX010020603.1:13299-27468 GCA_027560015.1 Chloroceryle amazona | reverse complement strand
CCCCCTGCCAGAGCAGGGTCACCCAGGGCAGCCCACACAGGAACAGAGCCAGGGGGGGCTGGAAAGTCTCCAGAGAAAGAGACTCCACAACCTCTCTGGGCAGCCTGGGCCAGCCTCTGTCACCCTCATAGCAAAGAATTTTTTCCTCATGTTGAAGTAGAAGCAGGTTGAGAAAAAGAGATGCAGGGTGAGACAGGGCTGCAGTTGTGGCGGGTGCACCCAGGACTTGCCCCCAGTGCTGTACGGTGCTAACACGAGCACACCCACCCACCCACACCTTCCCATTGCTGACATCAGCTAAACCCTCTGGGCCATCTTGTGCATCACCACTGCAGGAGGCTTTAACCTTGCATGACTGACACAGATCAGCACGGGTCTTACCAACCTCAACAACCTTGTAGATGTCATGTTGCTCCCCTGGATGAACAGGGGAAACTGTGTGAGTCAAACAGGCTCTTCCTCATCTCTGACCTTGCTCCATCTTCTTGTATCTGAGTGCAAGGACCAATATTCTGGACAAGTCCCTGTTGCCACTGATCCCCATATTCATCTGATACAAGCATGGCTCCTCTCAAGCATGTAGAAGCCTCCCAAAGCATTCTCATAGGTTTGACACATGTTTTCAATGCCAGTGTTCCTCTAGATCCTCAGAGCCAACCTTTCTATTCTGGTTGAACCTCCCATGTGGAAAAAGCCACAGCAACTTGGTCCTATCCATGTCTGTCCCATGTCCTGTTGTGACAGGATAAGGGGTTATGGTTTTAAACTAAAAGAGGGAGATTTAGACTGGAGAGTTGAAATTTTTTACACTGACAGAGGTCAAACACTGGTTCAGGTTGCCCAGAGAGGTGGTTGATGCCCCATCCCTGGAACCATCCCAGGTGAGGTTGGACAGGCTTCTGAGCACCCTGCTCTAGTTGCAGATGGCCCTGCTCCCTGCAGGGGGGTTGGATGAGATGACCTGAACCAGTCTATTGATTCTGTGACATTTCTATGATTCTATGAAATGCAAGAATAAAGATCTCAGCTACAGAAATCAGGTGCATCTGTCTTGGGTTAACTTCAAGTCAACTCACCTGGGACAGGACGATAGAATTTGGTCAGAGACATTATAGAGCTTGGGTGCTCTGAATTTGCTGCTGCATTTCTGTGTGGAGGAGATGGATCCCCTTGAGATCTCGTGCCTGGTGCTGAATTGGAAGTGGAGCTATCACTCCATCCTCTGCTTGGCAACAGAAAAAAAGGTTGGCATGGCAACCCTCTTCCAACACATAAAAGGTTGTTATAAAGGGGATTGAGATCAACTGTTGTCATGTCCAGTGAGAGAAGGACAAGAAGGAAGGCAGATTAATTTGAATTAAAACCAAAAGAAATAAAATAAATGGCATGTGAGGAAACCTTCTAACCACCAATAGTGAAACATTGCACCTAGGTCATGGGGGAGGCCACAGCATCCCCCTAATAGCAAAGTTTGATGTGTCAAGGCTGGTCTAATCCCTCAACCCTCTTCAACACTCTACAGAGCAGAGCCTTGAATTTGGAAATTTTTTGAAACTATTTCAGATGCAGCCTTCAAGGACTCCTCAGATATTTGAGCTCTTCTGGGGTCTTGTTTGCTTTGCATTAAAAGGCAAGAAGTTCTTCATTTTCCAGTTTCTCCCTGCCTCAGACACACTTCCATCAGATGCCATCAGATCTTTGCATCCATGCACATCATACCCTGCTAGGATCATGGAATCATAGAACAGTTTGGTCCAGAAGGTACCTCTAAAGTTCATCCAGTGCAACCTCCCTGCAGTGAGAAGGGACATCCTCAACTACATCAGGTTGCTCAGATCCTAGTCAAGCCTGACCTTGAATGCCTTCAGGGATGGAGCTTCCACCACCTCCCTGGACAACCTGTTCCAGTGCTCCACCACCCTCGTGGTAAAGAACTTCTTCCTAAACAATACCCTACGTGGTCTTAGTACCCTGTTTCTAACATTGGTTTTCAAATTCTTTATGAACAATTAAACCTTCTCCAGTTTTCCTCATTGAATTCACCTCATTTAACAACTTCTGATTCAGGAACTGTCTCTCTTGCACCCTATCCTTCCTTTCTCCTTCTCCTCTTTCACGACACCCTTAGATTACTGACCTTAACTACACTCTGTCTGTCTACGCCTGAAACTTGACACATTTCCACTTCACAATGCCCAGTTTCTGAATTAGAAATTCAGCTTCGTACCATCTGGATCTTCTGGGGGTTCAGATGGGGCAATGTAAGAGATGACAGCTGAGGGATCTAACCCTTGATGAATACACACTAATGGAATGGGAATCATAGAAGCATTTTGATTGGAAGAGACCTTTGAGATCATTGAGCCCAATCTTTAGCCCAGCACTGCCAGGGCACCACTAAAGCACATCCCTCAGCACCACAGCTACAATTAACCCTTTTATCAACCTGTTTGGGGTCTCAGTAGGTCCTGAACCAGCTATGTCTCTGTCTTCTAGCTGAAGTATCTGGACTGGAAAACAATTATCCAGGAAAAGAAGGGGTCATATCTCTGTGTCTGCAAAGAATCTTTGGTGCTGAAAGCATTCTAGATGCCTGCAAAGAAATGTGGCAGAACACCACAGGGACCCTCTGTTAACCCAGCAAATATTCCACCCAGCACAGAGATTTCTTCTACCCTGTCAAGCTTTGTATGAAACTGAACCACCCTGTTAATCTGGACCACATCCCCTTCAATTGGGATTTTCTGGACAATAGGTTTAGGGTCCATTATATCTTTCTTAGCTCATTTCATATCTTTTCTTAGCCCATTTCATAATTTTGCTTAGCCTATTTCTCATCTTTTCTTAGCCCATTTCACATCTTTTCTCAGCTCATTATTATACCTGGTCTTAGTCCATTTAGACTTTTAGACCTTTAATATAACACATTAAGTTGGTAACAATAATTTTCAGTAGGATCAAGGGAGGATCAGGATGATGCTTGCTATGAGTAAGGAGGATAGATCTGGCCTTTTCATTCCAACTTATTCTTTATCTTTGCCTGGTTAAAAAAAGTAAAACGAAGCCCACAAACCCACAAAGCAGAATCTCAGTCTTGCCACAAAATAAAGAATAAACCCAAGCAAACCTCTGATCCCAGCAGAGAATCTCAGCCTGCTATAAACACTGCTGGATTTAAATATCAAGTCTATTCAATGCAACAACAACAACAACAAAATATAATCCATGTTATTTCATATGACAATGCGCAGAGTACAAAAATAGAAAGGCCCGCTCCATTAAGCTTGCATCTCAAACTGCACTGAAATTATAATCAACAGCTTCTTCAGGGCAAAAGAAGACAAAATAGAGGAAAGCAGAAGAAAAAAAAAAAAAGAAATGCACGAAGGCTTTTTCTATGGCATTCAGAAGAATCCAGTTTCATTCTTTTTCTGGCTCCCTGGAGAATTGCTCCGGTGTGGTCACTGGAGCCAGGCTTTGCTGAATTCTTTCTTTTCCAGCTGCAAGCCAGGATCCATCAGCTGTGTCCACACAGCTCTGTCTGATCCTCTGCCCTCCTTCCTTACCCTGTCTCAGCTTCCTTGGTGTTGGGACAATCCACAAGGAAAGCCGGGACTGATGGGTCCTTCAGTGGATCAGGAAGGTTTAGTGTGGAGGAGCCTGGCTGTCAGTTCAGGTCCCTGCTCCAACAAGATTTTTCAATAGGCATTGGGGTATCCTGTGGAATATTTCCATCTTTTATTTATTTATTTATTACTGGCCAGAACTGGTCAAGGTCACCTTTTTAAAAGTCAAAATAGCGTGGAAAATCAAACCGGTGAATAAGCATAAAGTTACAAATATACATTTTATTATCTTTTTTTTCCTGACATGACCTCATCCCTGGGATGTCGGAGCAGGGACTAACTTCTCTGAGCAAGCAAAACAAGAACAGTTTTGAAAGATCAGTGTCTCCTGTGCTACTCTCTATGGAGCATGTCTATAATCCCCAAACTCCTTCTTCAGTTTCCCCAGGTTTCCTGCAACTACAGAATCTGATTTCTGTTATTGGCATTTTTTTTTTTTCATCCTTGCTTTGTGTAAATTAAATAGGAAGAAATACCAGCGCTCCAGCCAAAAGGAGAAATGCTGGTTTTACAGGCTCAATATTTCACACAGATTATTCATTCTTCCTTGCGAGCAACTTCTTTTTTTAACTTCTCACATTATATTTTTACTGATAGCATTAAATGCTGAATGTGGGCAATATCTTTGATATACGGACAATTTACAACGCACACAGGGAACCTTGACGGGATTCTTTTTCGTTTCTTTATCCTCTTGTTCATAAATTACAACTGCTCCGAGAAGGGGGTTCAGCAAAGAGAAATCAGGGCTGTGTTTGCAGGGTGAAAATGTGGTCTAGCTCTAACGTACGACCAGTCGAGCTGCATTTGATGCATCTATCTCCTGAATACACCAAGGCAGTTTGCTTATGTCCTGAGGGTTGTATACAGCCTCGTAGGGCAGTTAATTTTGGTTATTGCAGTGCCCTCCTGAGTGCTTTCCTTTTTCAGGACAGCTTGGGAAGGAACAAAAGTTGGGGAAAGCTGACAGGGTGAATTCGTGCAAGAACAGCCCCACCAGCACAGACCAAAGGCTTGTGTAACCCAACTTCAGCTACAGAGTCACGTAGCCTGGTGATGGCCAGCAATTGCCACCCAAAGAGACCACAGAAAGGTCATAACAGACTGGTGCACTTTGCTAGCCTCCAGTGATATGCTTTACAAATTGCTGGTCTTTTTACCACCATTCTGGGATGGTTGCAATTCACTGCAAGCCCACATCTTACTCATTCTGCCCACTTTTCCCCCATTATGCCACCACAGGGAAGGTGCCGGGTTGGTTTTCTGCATAACAGCTGTAGGAATGTGAGCAGAGCTGACAACTCTCCTTTGCCAGCAGAACAGTGAGTGTCAAGGGGGTCTCTTGACTTGCCTTCAAGGAGATGGGGTTGGGTCCCTGGCTGGCTGTCATGACACACATGCAAGGAAGGAGAAGCCTAATTCTCCATTGTTGCTGACAGAACTCACACCAGTTGGACACAATTTTTAGACTGACTCTGGTTCTTCTCTCCTTTTTGCTCTTGAGAGTTATATCCGTGGAGTCTCCTTGCCCTCTATTCCCCAACGCCCTTCAAATTCCAGCTAGATGCCGTTGGCAGAGACCATAGATGGAGAGTGTAACTTTCCTTGCTGGGATAACGATGGAGCATGCTCGAGACCTCCACTCTGTGGAGTGGAAAGGCACCTGGAAAGAAGAGAATTGGGTGGAACCCTGGGTTGCAGTTTTAGGTCACAGACTAGAGGATCTAGAGGATGTTTCAGGAGGATCATTTCAGAAGACAGTACTGTGTATGTCAGTGGTAAATTGTTTAGGAGCTGTATTAATCTTACTCTTCATGCATCTGTAGTCATTTTCTGCTGGTTGTAAGCAGCAGTTCTCTGCATAATTTTATACTACCCCCCCAGGGTCTATTCCAAACAGAACTTGTGTTTAAAATAAAGCTGTTCATCTGATTCCCATTTTTATTTTTCAAGACATAGGTCAATGCACACCTGTTATAAAACATCTGTGTGTAAAATCACAGGAGCCTCCTTGGTGCTATTTGAAGCCACGGTTCCTGCCTGGTTACTGGTTCCTGTATCAGTAACGAAGCTGTTATGATTTAGGATAAAAACAATACCAACATGGACAGCGTTGGCACAGGCTTTGCTGCAAAACGATTGCCTGATTGCTCTGTCCCTAAACGTCCTTCCACATGGCTACTTCCATGGATGGGTAATCTCCCTCCAGCTGGGCCCAGAGATGTCCTTTGCAGATCAAATCTTCAGGAAGACAGAGTCTGCACGGATTTGCTGGTTAATGAAGATGCACTGGTTTTACCCAGCGAAGAATGACTGTGCTTAAACTGAATCCTAGAGCTGGAGTAAAGAAGAAATTTTCCTCTTTTGTTCCCAACCCCTTGTCCAACCTGCAGGGTCCATTGCAATTCCTTTTGCCTTCTTCTGCAGGGTGGCCCAGAGTCTGTCATCTTATTTCCAGTCTGAGCTTGGAGAAGGGCCCTTGTTCCTGAGAACTTCACTCTTTTCCACCAGATAGGTCATCCTAATAAAATATGCTTCAAACATGGTCTTGCTAAAAAAAAACCAAGGCTTACTGTCATGACTGTGATGATGCTCTGGCTCTCTTGTTGCCTCTTCCTGGAGCATATTTGAATTTCTTTGGACTTTTCTTTCCTACTTGTCTTTACCATGAGCCATGTGGTAGCATTTTGCAGCTTGAGGAATTAATGATCTGTAAATCCTCCTGGTCTGGCCACATCTTGGTGAGTTGCCCACAGTTCTGCAGGTGGTCACAGCATGGCATAGGTAGTCTCTCCTGTGCTGTGAATTTTTTACAGCACCATAATCGAGTTATTCCACAGTTATCTTATCCCAATAGGGCCCCTTTTCTTCATGAGATACCATCAGGTATTTATGCACCTTGCCTCCGTGGTGCCATTTTTACTCCAGTTATGCACAAGTGCCTCTACCATTCATAATTTACAGCGTATGAGCAGCACAGTTCAGAAGAGATACAAAGGAAGACACTGCCCCAGACAACAAAGCGTTGACAGCAGTTGGCTGAGATTTTCTGCTCAAAGAAGGACAAACATATAAGACCCATAAGCAGTGTCAGAGACACTGTCACCATTGCACCCATTCAATTCACTGTGTTTGAGAAGAGGTTCATCTGAGCTGATGAGTGAGCTTCCAGCACTGTCAATGGTGATTCGTGGCAGAAGACTGCCTGAAATCCAGGACTTGGAGAGAAGATAGCAGTGGTGGTCTGGATAAGGTCAAGGTAGTCACCATCTCAGCTTTACTAACCGTGTACATTCTATTGTTGCACTGTTGTTCCCATCATGGTCATCCTCACGTTTGTTTCCCCAGGTGTATATCAAATCCGTAAGTGATTCCACTAGATCAGAGACCTTGGGCTTACTTCTCTGGGATCACATTGGGCCAAGCTGCTTCATCATCTGCCATCCATAAATGGGTTTTCCCATGCTTGAGATCCTTAAATCCACTGTGTCATATTAGACAGGCTTAACATGGACCCTGCATTTGTAACTTATCCATCTGATGCTTTCATGACGAAGACCCGTTTTGATGTTTCACCTACAGGTGACATATCCTTTAGCACAGATCTCCCCTGAGATGCAGACAGCAGCTGATGTTCAGTTTCTCCCGAATGAATCTAACTCCAAAAGAACAACTACAAGGCCTGTTGCCAAGAACAATATTGCCTCTAATTCTTTGATCCATCTCACAGCCCCATCAGATGTTTCTGTTGCCCCTTCTCTTGCAGAGCTCTTGCTCTGGCATGAACTGGAGCCATAATTCATTCTGAAGCAAAGGGCCTTAATTTCATTAGTGCTAAATCCCTGGTAGAAGCAAACCCAGTAGACAAAAGAGAAGCTGGAGATCAGCCTTCATGGAAACTCACGGGACTCATGACAACACATCAGCTCACAATAAAATGTCACACCATGAAAAATCCTCATTGTCTGGCCATAAATCCTTTTCCCAGCTGGGCCATCTCCCTGTCTTCTGCCCAGCTAAAGGCCACATTGCTGTTCGTACTCATTTGTAGAGGTCCCTGAACAATGTCGATTTCAGGAAGGGAGCCAATACCCTCCCAGGCTGGGGCTTGTGAGGTCATCCTTTCACTCTGACAGGATCTGGATTGACATTTCTTTGGAGCTAGGACTAAGAAGCAGAGTATTAGCCAGCTGGAGAGGCAGAGCAGATGCCTGACAACACGATACAACACTGAGAAGAAGGAAAGTGTGATCTGTAGTCACTGCCTCGATGATGTACATCCCTCTTTCTGATCTTCAGTGACAGAGTCGATTTATTGTCAGCAGCAGGGAGCTACTAGTGTTGAAGTATCTTGTTACCATGTTGTTGGAGCACTTATGGTGGACAAGCAGTCTCATATCATTGCAGGCAAAGGAGATGGGCATCCCTTACTGATGTGAGTCTATACGTCTGAATGCTTAGGAGGCAAAAATTTTAGACATGCAGCACTGAGAGGGATGATGGGACAACCTTCCCCTGCTGCAAGCTCATCTCTTTCTCTCTAGTAAGGGCAAAAGTGGTCTCTCCAACTATCTTAAGACAGGCCTCCTAGAAATACTCACATGAGAGTTGACTCCTAGAAATACTCACATGAGAGTTGAGAGCAAATAGAGATGCTTCTTCTATATATATACAAATTAAAACTGACTACTGTTTAACATCATCCCACAGTGGAAAAGACACCATGGTCTACATTGAATGGCTCATTCCTGAAACAGGCCATGGACTTTTCAGTCAAATGGGTTTCTCAGGAGGGCTTCTTCACACCAGTTAAAACTGGTGTGGGAAAACTTTTGATTGATATGACACAGACATGAAATGCCTCGTTTTGCATCTGACTTCAACATATTTTTGATAGGAAGTAAAGACTTTGTTGTGATTTTGGTCTCAAAGTGACATTTTTCTTTCCTGTGGACATTACATTAGCAAAGTGGGACCTTCAAACCTCAAGCTGAATTCTGAGCTGACTTTGCCGAAGAATTTTGTCACTTGGAATGCAAATGGCATCTCTTCCCTGCCTATGCTGCATGATGCATTGTGAGAATCAATGGCCAAGCTGGATATGGGAGGTGTACTTCAGCCAAGGAACAAGGCCAGCAGCGCATGGGAAGTGGTGGGCAAAATGACATTACAAGAAGTGTGTCAAACTGAGAAAACACTGATTAACAGATGATGTGACTACCAGCACAATGCTGCGGAATGTGATAAAAAGCTCAAGATAAGGCATGTTGATTTGGGATTTTATTTAAATGCCCTTTGGGTTAAAATTCCTGAAGCCAAACAGCCTGGCATGACTGGATCTCTTGGAATTACTTGGCTGCAGAAAATATTGGTGTGTCAATGTTTTTGTCCCGGTTTGCAAGAAGATGCCAACGTTGGTATTTTCATGGGGAGGGGAGCAAATTATGCATTCTTTTCTGCTCAAATTAGCCTTGTCAGTTGAGAACAGGTGTGGATCCCTTTCCCAGGTAAGGAAAGAGGGATTTTGCAACTTGTGGAGGTGGAGGGTTGGAGTATCTGTTGGCCGTGGTTGCCCTTCCTCTGCTCACTCTTTGTTATGCCTCTGTCTCAGAAAATCTACCACCTCACTTCAGCTCACAGCCAGTGGATCTTGTTATCCTTTTGTGACACAAACTGAAGAGCTCTCTCATTTCAAATTACCGTTGCCAAGCAGATACTTACAGACAATGATGAATTATCCCTTAACCTTTTATCTGTAACACAAGGCAGCACGTTTCCCATCCTTAGACATGTGTACCTTCCCTACTCCTGCCATCCTCATCCTTAAACCTTCAGTAGCTCCTGTGGCCCTTCCCTGAACAGTCTCCAATTAAGCAATGACCTTTTGGAGCAGATATGAAGTGAATCAAATGCAAAGGCACAAAAGTGCACAGACAGATGCAAAGCCTCTGTGGTCCAAGGACCCAAGGTTGTTGTAGTGATTAGATGCCACTGGGTTGGAAAAAGTTGATTCACCTTTATGGCAGGAAAGGTGATGTAGAAGATCCCCTTTGGTCCTAATTTCTGAGTTGTTATAAGATTCCTTTAATCTAGTAAAGAAATTCTTTACTGTGAGGGTGGTGAGACACTGGTACAGGTTGCCCAGAGAAGTTGTTGATGCCCCATCCACACATGGAATTGTTCAAGGACAGGTTGGATGGAGCTTTGAGCTACCTGGTCTAGTGGGAGGTGTCCCTGCCCATGGCAGGGGGTTTGGAACTAGATGATCTTTAAGGTCCCTTCCAACCCAAGCCATTCTATGATTCATTCTATGATTCATTCTATGATTCAACGATTTCAGCCCCTAGACAATATATACATGGAAGGGAGCTCTGTAAAGAAATAGAAGTCTCCCCCCATCATGACTATGGAGGCTCTCTTTTCTCTGGTCCAGGAAAACATGGAAATGAGCCCAAGACAATCCAGCTGTTCTACCTGCTACTTGCCTACTGCTACCAGGAATGGACAAGCAACATCTACCAGTACTTCATCAATCATCTCCAAATGACACCTCGTAACAGGTAGGAAGCTTAAATCAGCAGTTGTGAGAGACCAGTGTGCCATTGGGTGAGATGAGGCTGTTTTACTTTTCTATTACATCTGACAGCTGGACCAGTGCCAGGACAGCATGGTTTCATGATGTGTCTCTAAATTACGGTTGGACTGTGACACACTCCGTCAGTGTTAATTCTATCCACAAGACATTCAGCGTGAGGAGAAAGGTCTCTTTCAGCCTGCGAGTCTATTGCTCCGAGTGCACAGGACCCTTGGTGGGAATGAAAAGAAGTGCTGGCATTTATGAAAGGGAAAGGAGCTGCATTGTATTTGGTGGCTGGGCGAAGAAGAAAAGGCTGCTTGTCAAATTCAATGAGCGGTTTCATATGTAGGGAACTGTTTATGGGCCTTTCTAATTGCTGTAATATTCCTGCTGCAGTCACAACTCTTTTTCTAGCTGCTTCACTTGTTCTGACAAATCAGCTGCCAGAAGAAGAGAAAACAGTAAAGTAAATAATTTAAGCAATGAAAGGAAGGGTGACCAGTCCTGCTGGTTTCTCAATGTCTGCTCTCTGCTTGCAGGAAGGCGTCCAAATGGCATGCAAGGTCTAGCCATGCCCCATCAAGTACTGGCCTTTTGACCTCTAGCTGTGGCCAATCTGCTACACACACCTTGAGGGAAAGGCTGCCTCCTTTCCTTACAGTGCTTCTCACAAATTGTGCTTTATCATCCATGGAAGCTGTCAGCAAATGTCCCCTTGAGTCCAGCTTGTTATTGAAGCATGAGGGACAGGTTTCCCTTGGTTAAACTTCAGAGCAGGAAACATTCTTTGGGGCATAGAGCTCAGCATCACCTGGAAAGCCACACGCAACCTCAGAGACGAGGTCCTGGACTAATGTCTTTCTTTCAAAATAGGTTTCACTGGAAGTTGTGTTCGGTTATTGTTTAGCAAAGGATCCATGAACCTCACATGGAGTCAGACTGTGAACTCCTCCAGCTGTGCACCTTACCTGCAGTGCTCTTAATATGACACAAGATGTTGTCCCACGGGGGGAAAAACCCTTCTATTCATAATTTATAAATGCTCACAAAATAGTGTCTGAAAAGTCTGGGGGCTCATTCCAGGTGTCTAAGGATAGGTTTTGTTATTTAGGAAAACAAACTTTGACAAAATGTAGTTGGTGGAACTCACTGCTTTGGACTGGTAGCATCTGAGGCATGGATGTACATCTACAAGAAATAGAATCGTGGATTGTTTTGCGTTGGAAGGGAGCTTTAAAGAACATCCAGTCCAACCCCCCTGCACTGGGCTGCAACACCTGCAACCAGAGCAGGGTGCTCAGGTCCCCAGACAACCTCCCCTGGGATGGGGACAGGGATGGGGCAGCCACCACCTCTCTGGGCAACTTGACCCAATGTCTCCACCACACTCATCATAAAAAATTCTTTCCTTCTCTCCAGTCTAAATCTGCCTCTTTTAGTAAGTGAAGCCTCTGCTGCTTGATCCCTTGAGGGTCCACATGGGACATACATAGTCCATTCTCAGCTAGCATCAGGAGTAAGGAAACAGGAAACTCTGGAAGTAAACCTGAGCATTGTTCTGGGGATATTTAATGCCAAGGAAGAATGTCCTATAAGCAATAGAGCTTGCTGCAGACCTCCAGTCCTCATCACTATCCCATCAAGATGTGGACCACCTGAACTCCCTTTACCCCCATGCTTGCACACCACAAGGTGGGCAACACGTACCTTCAGAGTGATGCAAAAAGGCTGATCACAAAACAGTCGTTGCTTTTTCTTAGGTTCTTTGGCCTGAAAACACACACATTCAAAAATAATAATTACATGCTGGCTAGAGGGGTCAAGAGGAGAGGAACCACTCCGGGAGGTTAGCCTCAGCAGAGTGGACATGAGTTGCTGTGCAGCAACTGGTTGGAAGGACAGAAATTGCTCCCCAGTTGGAGGATTTCCACACATTGTGTGTATCTGTAGAATCTCTGGAGCAGCTTTCTTAGATGTCAGAAGAGAGATAGCTGTAGAGTTTCTCTACAAGAGGCATTTTTGCAAATCCCAGTAGGCATCTCTGCATCTTTAGGTACCTGAGTGGCTTTAGAAATTGCGTTTCCATTTCACCAGTGGAAAAGGAGTTCTAGCACCTCCAGAGTGAGCAGAGCTGAAAGGATGATACGTAGGAGTTGCTCATATATATGAGTCGCTCAACTATTATGAGTTTCTTGCAACTTGTTCAGAACTGAAGACAAAACCTGGTCTCTTAGAGCAGTTCACTTGCTTTAATCTTTGTCCTTTCCCTCAGGTTCTCAACTGCAGAGTCACCTGGGATCCTCCAGCCAGTTACTGTGGGACATTAGAAAATGCTGGATGAAGTCTTCTCATCCAGGCTTGGATGGAAGGAGGGACTAGAGGACATGGCTTCACAGTTACAAGACTCCAGCACCAGTCATCCCTTCTGCCTGCATATATGGGAGTCTAACTTGAGCCAAAGGCCACACAGAAGACTGGTTTGGTCTGGTTCCCTTTAGGGAAAAGGTCCAAGTGATGGAGGACATCAGTCCTTCTCTCCACTCTTCATGCAGTGGCTTGTGAAATTGATTAGCAAACACACACTGAGAAGAAAATAGGAAGATTAAGAAATGGAATCACCATTTCATAATAGAATGATTGGCTTGATGAGGGGGAAAAGAAAAATGAGAAATGATTGGGTCCCTTACCAGACTGTTGTCTCCAGTGCAGTGTCAGAAGAGGGCTAAAAAAGTAGGGGAAAGACTGAGATTTCATATTGTTTTCTCCAATGTGCAAAGAGGCAAGGACAGTGAGCTCGATTTTCTCTGCAAATCCCAGCTTTTAGGTGAGCTCTGAAACAACAAAGGAAAAGAGATCACAGAATCACAGAATATTCATGGTTGAAAAGGACCTCCTAGATCACCGAGTCCAACCATTCCCATAACAAAAAAAACACCTAAAAAAACCTCAAACACCTAAATACTCTGATCAAACATGACTTCAAAATCAGAAAAACACAAAACACAAACCACACACCATACAAAATAACCCCCTAGATGCCTGCCACCAGAGCATGTCCTGAAGCACCAGGTCTACCCGTTTCTTAAGTACCTCCAGGGATGGTGACTTAACCACCTCCCTGGGAAGGCTGCTCCAGTGCCCAACCACTCTTTCTGTAAAGGATTTCTTCCAGATGCCTCCATGCCTTGAAATTGAGGGATAGATGTCTTCTTCTCCAGATCTGGCAAGTTGTTATGATTAAGTTCCCACCTGTACCAGGAAACTTCAGTCTTGGGGGGAGTGGGTTCCTATCCTCCAACCTGAGACACCCAGACCTCAAATGCCACCACCCAAGTTGATCCTTTTTGGCTCACCTGAAAGAGAGAAGCAAGAAAGCCACACTCCCAGCGGGTGATTTGTTTTCGGCTAATTTTGGTGGGATGAATCATGCCATAGAAGTGCCATCGACTATAAAGAGAGCTGAGAATGAATATTGCTAATGGAGATGTTGCTGGGAGCACTGTGCTGCGTAAGGTCAAGAGAGAGGCAATCAGCCCAGAGCACTTATTCTGCAAATGCCAGCTTCTTATTTCCATATGGATAGGAATAACCCCTGGCATATAAGCGAGGTGATCTTACAGGCTATAGCCACCTCCTTCCCTTGCACAGAGAGGTCAGATCTGGCAGCAGTGTGGAGCAGGTGGCATGAATCGGGGTGCATGAAGAAGAGTGTGGCCAGCAGGTCAAAGAGAGGTTCTCCTTCCCCTCTACTCTGCCCTAGTGAGGCCACTGCTGGAGTGTTGTGTCAAGTGCTGGGCTCCCCAGTTCAAGAGAGACAAGGAGATACTGGAGAGAGTCCAGTGGGGGGTTCTGAAGATGCTGAGGGGCTGGAGCATCTCTGTGGGCAGCACGGGCTGAGAGCCCTGGGGCTGTGCAGCTGGAGAAGAGCAGCCTGAGAGGGGAGCTGAGCAATGCTGAGCAAGAGCT
>JANHFX010020603.1:0-13199 GCA_027560015.1 Chloroceryle amazona | reverse complement strand
GGGGAGCTGAGCAATGCTGAGCAAGAGCTCAAGGGCCCTTTAGGGGGGTGAGAGGATGGGGCCAGACTCTGGTCAGTTGTACCAAGCCACAGGACAAGGGCCAACATGGGGCACAAACTGGAACCCAGGAGGTTCCAGCTGAGCAGGAGGAACAAGTTGTTTGGTGTGAGGGTGTCAGAGGCTGTCCCAGGCTGCACAGAGAGGTTGTGGAGTCTCCTTCTCTGGAGAGATTCTAAACCTGCCTGGACAATGAGATCCTGGGTCCCCTGCTTGGGGTGACCCTGCTGGAGCAGGGGAGGTCCCTTCCAACCCCTACCATGCTGAAATTCTGTGATTCTGTGAATTGCTCCTTACAGTCGTGCCTATGTTATGCACAAGAGCAGCACATGGATCTGGGTCACTCCAGAGCATTTGGTCAGTGTAGGGGTTTTCTTAAGTGGTACAGCTCCTTTATTGCTGTCCTGATGCATCAGAGTTGTAAGAGTGACACAGATAAATCTCTGCTGTGTGCCTACTACTCCCACTCATGAAGGTGCTCCTCTTGGGAGTTCACCAGCACCTGAGGACCAGTAAAGACAAACCCCAGTGTGGTCTCTGCTGGAGGGACAGTGGAGAAGAAAGAGATGACCTAAGGGTTCTTTCGTCTCTCTGATGCAGATATTGGTCTGGACTTAAATCCCATCCTCCCCCCTTCAAGTATTCAAGTAGAGAGTATGTCAAAAAAAAAAGGAGAAAAAAACAACCAACCCTAGATGTGGGAAGACTCTCCCTGTCTTCCTGAAAATACCACTTTGCTGTAGAATGAAGAGAAGGATTGTTTGGTTCTTCTCAATCCGAAGCACTTGATGGAGCGTGGCACAAACAATCCTTTTAATACCAGACATGACCTGGCCTGATCACCCTTCTCTCCCAGTGCAGGGCTTGACATTTTAGGCCAGCCACATGACAGGCTGCATGAGATCACTCTGCTTTTGACCCAGAGTGTTTGGTTAGAGAAATACTCACCCAGCTATTCCCAGTAACACTGGAGTGTTCATTTTGTAAGACATCAATGGCAGCAAATTAGCTACCAGCCACAGAAGGAAATAAATACTCCTGTTCATGAAAACTTCCCATGTAGCAGCGCAAAACCCATCATTAATATTTTCAATAACATTATTTTTTATTATTTTTCATTCATCCCTGTGAGGCACTGAGGTCAGGATCAGGGTTCAGTTGTTATTATACTTTCCAAAACAGAGTGGTGAGTAACACCCCCCGCCTGGTCAAGCCTTGATCTGCTTTGCTGGAAGTTTCAAAGGGATTGTGATCAGCTTGAGAAGATAAGCACTGACCTCCTTTTCCTTTTCTCCTTACGCTTTGATGGTAAACCTTTCTTCAGCTATATGCTTGCATCCACAACTACTTTGGCAGTAGTGTGTCTACACGCGTGAGTGCAGGGAATATGGTCTTTGCTCTCATCCCAGCTATATTTCTCAAGGTTTAGGGTCAGGATCCTCCACTAGACCTATAACAGATACTCTCAGTTAGCCCCTCTCCCTTCTCCAAGAGGAAGAGAAAGGGAATATAAGAGAGAGACTTAGAAAAGTAAAGCAGCTTTAATGAAAATCATAATAATAAAAAGAAATATATAACAATAGATACAATACTTATATTGAACCCAATCCCCTGACAGCAGTTATGTCACCATCACCACTGATGCTGTGGAGCAGGCACTGGGGAAGTCCCAGACTGGACTCAGCAGCAGAACCACGAACTGGATTCAGGAGCTGGATTTTGAAACTCGATTCAGGAACATACAGATTGGGATAGAAGGCAGAACAGATGGAGTCCTCCTCAGACATCAGCTCTAGGAGAGAGTTCGACCCTCATGATCCCTCAGCTTTACACTGAATATGATGTTTATGGGATGGAATCCCTCGATGGTCAGTTTGGGGTCCCCTGTCCTGGCCACTCCTCCCCACAGGTGCCACCTCTTACTTCCTGCACCCCCCAATGTGGTGCACAGGATTGAGCAGTGACCTTGGTCTGCACAGGAACAAGTCTAAGCCAGAGCCTTTCTGCCCACCCCAACCCTTGGTAGCAACTCTAAACACAGAGCATTATCACTGCTGGAAGCAGAGACTGTGAAGATCTGAGAACTTCAGACAGTGCAGTGACTAGAGAGAGACTGAGCTGAAAAGTAGACTCACTGAATAGAACCAGTTCAGTTCCAGCTCAAACCAGGATGATATTATACATATACATACTTTTTGCCACATGTTTTAGATTCGGGTCAGATCCACTCCAGGGCTTCCTCTGATTACATCCCAGCCAAACTCCTCTTGAAACAAAGGGGAATTTTGCAAGTTAAAATTACTTTTCAAAAAATGAGCAGGCTTGACTTCATTTCCTTTCCAGCTGTCCTGTCTGGCACCAGAGTGCTGCCAGCTCCGGCTGACAGTGCAACATAAGCCTGAAACATCAGAAACATCAAAAGCTGCTAAGAATTTAAGTCATTTCATGTCCTTTTCTAAAGTGGATGCTCATACAGAGAGGGGAAGAAGGTAGAAGATAGGGTGGCTGAAATGCCCTTTGGCAAGTAAATGAGGTATGTTGGCTTGTCCCTGCCTCTGACCTCTTGTTGGCTATTAATGATCTTTCCTTCTCCAGGGGGTTTACTCATTAAAATGAATTGCTGGTAGTTCTCTCATTTGCCACACTGATTTGTTAATTTAGACTGAGCTATAAATATTTACCTCCTTTTCTATTCCATTTGAGGAACTTCCAGTGCTCTGATTGTTGATGTGGCTCCACAAGAGCACAGTACAACCAGCTCTCAGCTCACCAAGTCCACTCCCTGCTTGGGGCTGGTGACTGCCCAAGTGACCTCAGAAGCCACTGAGTTACCTCCTTCTCCTCATCCCAGCCACAGATGCTCTTGGCTGTATGACACACTCTTTGTCTTCCTACTGCTTCTATCTTCTCTAGAGCAGAGTTGCAGCCTTGCTCCATCTTGGTCTCTGCTGCCCTATTCAGAATCTTCTATCTCCAGCCATTCACTTGGCATTAGCTATTCCAGAGAGCACCGACATGTCTATCAGTCAATTCTGAGTGGATCTGTGGAAGTTGGAATCATATGGTAGGGGTTGCAAGGGACCTCTGGAGATCATTGAGTCCAGCCCCCCTGCCACAGCAGGATCACCCAGGGCAGCCCACGCAGGAACATGTCCAAGTGGGTTTTGAAAATCTCTAAAGGAGATTCTGTGACATCTCTGGGAAGCCTATTTCAGTACTCCATCACCCTCAAAGCAAAGGGTGTAAGTTCTGCAAGTCCTTTGTTTCTGAGATGCCCAGTAACTCATTTTAATGGAAGAGGCAGAAAGAGGAATGTGTTTGTCTGAACTATGGTGGATGAGACCAAGACATAAGATTGGCAGAGCAGCTCTCAAGTTCCTTCATTCCCAAGAATGACACTCCTCACAGTAGGAGGAGCCTCCTATCCAGTCTCCTGGTGGAAGAGGTGACATGGTTTTGGGTAGTCATTTTGCATCTCTTGAGGCTGCTGTGCCTTGCAAGCAACCATGTCTTGGATTACAGTGCAAACCCAGTTTGTCCCTTTCTTGTGACCACACGCACCAGACTTGTCAGGACATCGTCTCAGGCTGTGCAACCTCATCTGGCCTGTGAAACTAGAAGGGGTATGAAAAGACAATGTAATTTCATTGCTGATATGGGATGATGGCTGTGACAAGCAGGACCCTGTTGCAGCCACCCAGACTTGATGCAGAAGACCCAGGATCTGTGTCAGTGCATGGCTATCCTTCCAGATCCATTTTGCTTTGAGGAGCACAAGGATGAGATATTGCTGGCCATGAAGAGTAGTCCTTCCCTTCCTTCCAGAGAGGCCAAGACCTGACTGAAAGAGAGGAGATTTAGATCAGATATTAGAAGAAATTCTTCACTGTGAGGGTGGTGAGACACTGAAAAATATTTGTGGATGCCCCATCCCCAGAAGTGTTTGAGGACCACATTAAGCAACCTGGGAGGTGTCCGAGCCCATGGCCAGGGGTGTTGGAATGAGATGATCATTAAGGTCCCTTCCAACCCAAACAATTCTATGATTCTATGACTGTGGAGCCTGGTGCTGCAAGGACAGGAGCTCAGCGTGCACTGATGCACAGCACCAGCAGGATCTCTTCCTGGGCTTGCCACACCATCACACAAGTTCTGATGCCCACTTTGGGGATCGTGGACATATAAATTCAGGAGGGATGAAGGGGAAGCCAACAGTTGGAGGACCACACTCTGTCAAATGTCTCTGCCTTAGCACAGTGGTGACGGCTGCTGCCACTGAGTGGATGTGAACCAACCTGTCTGCCAGAAGAGGCTGTAGGAGTTTGCAGGGAGGAGAAGGGAAGAGGGTAATGAAAGCAGCATTTGGTGAGGCAGCACATGTGCGAATTTCAAATGTCTCCTTGTGCCTACGGGGCTGGTTGATGCTCGTTGAACCAGGCAGCTAATTTCCAAATTGATACTTACTCTAATCCCACCCCCGAAGGTGCCATTATGGTGCATTCAGTAATGGGCTATTATCTGGGCTTGTTGCAGGGGGGGTAGGAGAAGGAAAGGAGGAGGGAGGGGAGTTTTTTGGGGGGGAAAAGCACGCTGATGTCGGAACAAATCAGCGTTGCAACGTTCCTTCCCCAATTTGCAAAGTGATTAGACAGCTTTAGAGCTATTCGCTCTTCGCTCTCCTTCGGCTTGTCTGCACCTTTGTTTTGGGGAGGATTTTTATGGGATTTTACTGCCTCATATAACACTTATCACTGGCAATCAATATTGATTTTAACATAACATTTTGTTTTAAGACTCCTTTTGTTGTTTTGCAGTCACCCTGCATGTTAATAAGGTTTATAAAATCCATGATATTTTCTCGTTTCATGAAATCTTACTGGGATAATTACCTCGCATTGTTGACAGATAGTTGTGCCTGAATTATATAAAGAATACTCCTGTTATCATCTTTTCTTCCATGTCTTGAAAGAATACTTTCCTACTTTGACAAGCATTGGGTGTATGAAGACAGAGTAAACACTGAGAAATATTTACCGTATCCCGTGTAACCTTAGTTACTTTTTTTGCCTCATGGAAAAGAAACTCCCAAATGCCACCCAATGCTTTCAGATAATGTGACCTTTACTGGAAATACAGAATCAAACAAATGAGAAGGAATAATGGCTAAGCCTTCAGGACAGAGCGCTGACTACACGCCTGTCTTTTCTACCCATCTACCCCCTAAAGAGCACAGAAATAATTGACCACCTCTGGAGATGCCAAGGGAGGAACATCTCGGGGAAAACCCTTCCCAGTGAAAGCAGTTTCATGGAATTATGGAGGTTTGATCCTTCCCCTTTCAGGACATGTCTGTTAGATAGAGCATTTTGATCCTTCCTTGTCATGCTCATGCATCAGTTTGGCTACAACTACAGTGGTGTCTGTTGTTACATTTGGTATCACATCAGCCAAAGCCATAAACACTGAATTGTTCCGGGTGGGCACACAAAAAGAGAGAACTAGTATCACTTCCCCCCAGATGCTAGAAGAATCACAGAATCACAGCATGGCAGTGGTTGAAAGAGACTTCTGGAGACCATCTAATCCAACCCTGCTGCTCCAGCAGGGTCACCCAAAGCAGGGGGCCCAGCAGCGCAGTGTCATGGGGGGTTGGGAATCTCTCCAGAGAAGGAGACTCCACAGCCTCTCTGGGCAGCCTGGCACAGCCTCTGATACTCTCACAGTAAAGAAGATTTCCCTCGAGTCCAGATGGAACCTCCTTGGTTCCAGTGTGTGCTCATTGCCCCTTGTCCTGTTTCTAGGCACTACTGGAAAGAGTCTGACACCATCCTCTTGATCCCCACTCTTTAGATATTCATAAGCATTGAGCAGATTCCCGCTGCCTTGTCTCAAGTCTCAGACATGCAGCAGCCACAGGAGATCGAGTCGTGTACATACAAGACACCAGATGCACAACAGATAGTCTAGGGAAAGAGAAAGGACAACTCAAGATATCTCAAAGCATCCCAGCCCAGGTAGTATTAATCAGCTGAGAGTCCAACACTCAGCCTAACCAGGTGTCTGGGTTCCATCTGGAGTCAGTGAGGGTTGACTGGCATCTCTAGCAGGCAGTTGACCTCACCTCTCTGAGCTCACATCACTATTACACATAAAAAGGAGAGCACCCATCCACTGGCCCTAGGGGAAAGTGGCATGACATTGCTCAGCAGCACCTGGCCAGACTCTGCTCCCTTCTCTCCCTCCCTCAGAAAAGTGTAACTGCCTCCATTTTGCCTTCTAGGAAGAGCCCCTGACCTGTGGTTCCCCTTTAACTGGAATGTAAAATACCTTATTTAGATATGGACTTTCAGCTTTCTGAGGCATAGCAGGATCCCAGCACACTGGGGGGTTCCTCTGAGCCTCCAGCTGAAGAAGGACATAGACCTGTTGGAGCAGGCCCAGAGTAGGCCACAGAGACGATCTGAGGGCTGGAACCCCTCTGCTGGGAGGCCAGGCTGGGAGAGTTGGGGGGGTTCAGCCTGGAGAAGAGAAGGTTCTGAGGGGACTTTCTTGCAGCTTTTCAATATCTGAAGGAGGCCTATGAGAAAGCTGAGGAGGAACTTTTTACAAGGGCTTGTAGTGATGAGGGGTGATGGCTTTAAAGTGGAAGAGGGGAAATTTAGATTAGAAAATAGGAAGAAGTTCTTCAATATGAGGGTGGTAAGACATGGGAACAGGCTGCCCAGGGAAGCTGTGGATGCTCCATCACTGGATATATTCAAGGCCAGGTTGGATGAGGCCTTGAACAGTCTGGTCTAGTGGGAGATGTCCCTGCCCATGGCAGGGGGGTTGGAACTACATGATCTTTAAGGTCCCTTCCAACCCAAACCATCCTATCATTCCATGCGAAACTCCCTGGGGGAAAAAAAAAAACAAAAACAAAACCAAACAAACTTCATACGCTTTTAATTCATTTTGCAGGTTTAGAGGGATTGGTTGGATAGTTGTGATTCATGATTTATGATCCCTGGGACTGTGGGGGAACAGAGTGCATAGGCAGTCTCTTTCATGTGCTTGTCCTGGTGCTCCTAGGTGAAACATTGCAGAGCTCTCCTTGTGCCCAGCCGGGTGGCAAGAAACACAGGACACAGCAAAGCTCTTGCAACTGCTTTAGGCATGGAGCGATTTTGAACACCTGGTCGTTTATTCACTGTGAACTGCAACCAGGTCTAGAAACAACTCAAAGCTGTGCAGCTGAGTGGAGGATTGTGTCCATCAGAGCTCATCATCACCCTCTTCTACAGAGCCAGGGCTGGGAAGCTCAGCATGCCTTGTACAAATGGCTTGACAAGGCTGATTGAGTAGGAGCCACAGACCCAGCCAACGTGCAACCCCAATATGGTTGGATTTGTTACCTTTCCTCACAGCTGGGAACTCTGGAGAGGAGTTTCTTTTAGCTGCATTTAAGCAGGCACAGATGGCAGAGCCAGCTGCTTGTTCTTTTGCTCTCCTTGGCACCACAGCAGTGGCTCTCGGTCAATTAAAAGTTACTACTGTACAGCTGCTGGTTTTCACAGGTTGGCATCTCACCACCACCATGAAACAGCCATGCAGAGTGAAGCACCATCAGCCAGATGAGAGCTGGTTCTTGGGTGGCAAATCCTGCAAAACACTCTAGGTTTTGGTGACAGCAGGTGGCTTCCAACACTGGTGTATCCAAACCATAGTGATGCTGTAACTGGATGGCTAAAGTGATAATGGTTGTCTTAACATGGGGAAGCACAACAAGCCAAAGGGTCACCTGGTCCCACAATCCTAGGGCCAGAGGCACCCTGACAAGCTGGAGAAATGGGCCAACAGGAACATCATGAAGTTCAACAAGAAGTGGAAAGTTCTGAACCTGTGAGTGAACAACCTCAGGTTCTAGCATATGCTTGGGGCCCTCAGTTATGTCTCATCTCTTGCACCTCCATAGAAATGGTCTCTCCGTAGAAGGAGAGAGGGGAATGGCAAGGGGGCACTCATATTGTGTCATGAGCCATCATTGAGATACTTCTATCTCAAGTACGTGGTGAATGGTTTGTTGTGTTTCAGGGATTGGAGGGCTCAGGCCCATGGTAACAACCACCATAATATTTGCCAAATGCTACCCTGCTGATGACAGTCATCATAGAGGAGAAGAGGTCTACTGAGTTGTTAAATTGACTTCTCAGGTCATGATATGATCCAGTACCACCATGGTCCTTAGTGGAGGTGAGAGGGATTAGACCTTCCTCAGGGAAGACAGTGTGGGTGTCTCATGGTACATACATCTCATCACTCCCTCCTTCTAGTCTGATTTTCCCTCCTTTGTCACACCCAGGAATTAATTCCATTTTTTTTTCCTTGAAAATGTAAACTATTTTGTATGGGTTTGTTTATGGAATTTGTGATTGTCTTGTGCAACAAAAGCTAGGGGGCAGGGGGGTGGGAAAGCAACTCAACTTGATGAGCAAGATGATAGATACCAAAAGCAAACTTTGCTGGTACCCAGTGACAAGCCTTAGCATGCTGGAAGCTCCTTAGCTCAGTGAAGTGTCTCTGTGGCATGGAGGCACCTCCTGAACTCTGCGGAGAAATCACCGAGCAAGGTCAAAGACAACTCCAAAACAACCTCCACGAAATGTCACTGCATTCCTGCATGATGGCATTTTAATGAGCACCAACTGTTTGCTTTTTGTCAAGATTTCCAAATAAGTGAGGACAATGTGACACTGGAAGGAAAAGTATCATCTTTAGGCCGTTTCACAATGTCTATAAATATTCCTCCCTCCAAAAGTTAATAACTGCAATTAGGAGCAAAAGGAGACTGTTGAGCTCCGATAGCTGTCAGAAAAGAGTGCTGTAAACTTCTAGAGTATTTAAGGAGGTCTGTAAGTCACCATCAACAGGCACTGTGAAAGAAAAGGGTTAACAGAAAGCCTCAGCCACTGATTTTAATGTCCCATCGATTCTCTTTTCCCTTTGCTCTGGAGGACTTTCCCTAATGGCACAGACAGGGGGTTGGCAACCTTCTTGCTGAAGCCTGACTGTCAGCAGGTGGGCAAGGTGAGCCCTCTGGAAGAGTCAACAGTAGCTTGAGGGCTGAGACAATAGTCTCCTTACTTTAAATGAGCAACCCATCTGGCTGACCTTTGGGGATGCTAACTTGTCCATAACCTAAAGGTCACCACCCACTCCCAACCTACACAGAGCTGTGAAACCACCTGCAATTATAAAGCCAGAAGCTTCTCTTCATGCTTAGGTTTTGACATCCTGAGAGTGGAGTTTGTCATCCTAGCTGCTTTCCATAGCACAGCTGAGAGCAATTTTGCTGTGCTGGTGCATGAGACAATGGCTTCGTGTCCTTGGTCACCTCCCCCTAAGGCAGTAGCAAGGACAGAGTGTTATTTATCCCTTGGCAATGCTGGCTGCAGCATGCTTGTTGAGAAGACATCAGTGTTGAAGGGCCTTGTTGTACTTGTGGCATCAGAAAACAGGCAGAGCCTGCATGGACCTGCTGATGTGTATGGTGCCCAGGGGCCAGGGATGGAGCAAGACTCCTTCACAGCCATGACTTTCTTGGGGACTTCTTGAAAGCAGCATCAGTTATGGCTGCTCATGGTTGGAATAAAAAGCCCAGGAGATTCCTGAAAATCTGGGCTGGCTCTCACCGCTACCAGAATAGAGTGAAGACAGCAGCTAATGCTACTGGAAGAAGTCACATTCTATTCCCTGGCAGTAGTTACCATCTCACATACATCCCACAACCTCTGGGGCAATGCTCGATGAGATTTTGCTATCTTGACTATTTGTGGGCACCCCTGCAGTGTTGCACCCACACAAAGACAAAGCAAAATCATAGACACTGGAGTTGTCCTAGTTGTAAAATCCCTCCTCCAACTGAGAAAGCTTCTCAGAAATCATATAGGGTTTGAAGAGGCTTTCATACAGCAAAACAGTTCTAACTTTACCCGTTTTAGGGCAGTGGAGCACACCCACAGACACACTATGCAACCACAAACCCATACCTATTTATGACATCTGTCAAAGAGGCAAAGTCCTTCTCTCCATGATGGAATGACTCCTCCATGCAGCACGAAGCATCTGGATTTGATTTTTTCCTATGGTTTTATGTGTGAGAGAGAAAAAAAATCACAGAGCTTGCTGCAGGTCATGGTGTTCAAATGCTTAATGGGACCTTTTACCTGGGGTTTAATTCCTAGTCCCATTCATTTGCCTCTTGAAGAACAGACAGGATTTAAAAAACACCCAAGGCAAAGGGAGAGGTGAAATCCAGGCAATACATCCCTAGAATTTAAATTTGGCTTTAGGAAAATGCAAGCAATGATTTAGCCACACTGAAGGGAATGTTTCTCGTGAGGGAGCTCACTATATAGACCAGGATGGGTGGGGTTTTGAGTAACCTGGTCTAGTGGGAGGTGTCCCTGCTCATGGCAGGGGGGTTGGAACTAAATGATCTTGAAGGTCCCTTCCAACCCAAACCACTCTGTGATTCTGTGATTTTATGGTATGTTGTTATTTGAGGGACTCTACTTCCATAGAGAGCTGGAGGGAAGTAGGATTGCTGGAAACTCTGGAAACGCAGCAGTCTAAGAACAGATACCAACCCTGTGCCCACTGCCAACCCAAACGTAGCCCAAACATAAGCCCACGCCACAGTGAAAGTCTGTTCTATAGCCAGGAACTGAAACCATTTCCTCTCCCCTTAGAAACAAAATAAAACAACAAAAAATTCTCTCCCTCTTCTTGCAGCTGAAAATCTGCCAGTTTATAAGTGCTAACTATTATTTCACTTTCTCTCTTCAGTGGCAAGAAAGTGCTAATATTTTTGGCTCCATCCCAGCTGACCTGACCTCTCTGACATCCTATATCACATGAAAACCCCTCCTGTAGATCTACCCTGGTGATGGTATCATAAAAAGCATAGCAAGGGAGGGAGACCAGGGACTGGGGAGGGAAGAGAAAGGAATGATTAAACAAAGCAATAGCCAGGCACCCACATAAAAATCTATCTAGGTGATGAAGCTGCAATAAATGTGGCACATCAGAGCTTTCATATAAATGGTCAGGGTAAAATATATTTTTATATATATATGAAAGAGTAGTTTAAAAATTACTCTGAGCCCACATTCCCCCCCCTACCAAAAGAAAAAAAAAAAAGTTGTCTGAAGAGTAGCATGTTATTGATTTTTTATAAGTCAGGGCCAAATTTATTGGAGAGAAAAGTTCATTATTTAGTAATCCCACAGCTCAATCTGCTCTGCTGGCCATTAACCCTCAACAGTTCCCATGATAAACTCCCTGTGAACTCTCTCCATGTGTTGCCTCAATGAACTGCAGATGAATTTTGCTGAGTGCTCGTTCAGCCTCGCCTGGATTATTCATTGTGCTTTCTGCTGACACAAATCTCAACTCACCTGGGTACTGTAGCAGTGTCCGTACCCACCTTGGCTCCCACTTGGTGCCACTTCCAAGGAAGCAACCTCCAAGACCTCATCACTCATTTATCAACCCTCTGTGCATCCCACCCGTGCTGACTAAGAGCAGAAGAACAACCACGTGCAGGGCATTAAATGCTCTGGTTCTCTTAATTCTCCCACAATTCTTAACTGAATTGGTATCACCGACTCACAAAGTATAAATAAGTGGGGAAAGGAGCTTTTTCATGAGTATCGTGGCATCACTGGTGCTTGATGGTCATGTGAGTGCACATGCATGGGTAAAACAACTGCACTGGCACCACTTACTCTGAAGATACCCATCAGAGTGAAGCTCTGTGTTGAAGCCTTACTCAAGAGCCCCGAAATTCTTCTGACTCAGTTTTATACAGCGAGATAAGTAACATGGGAAATGCTGTGGCACAAGAGTCAAGACAAAATAGCCATAAAATGCTACTTTTTTTATCCATTTTAAAGCCACCATGCGCAGGTGGAAAGCTCTGCTCTGGGTAAAGGTTTGCTGGGAATAAGGCAAGAGAAGCAGAATTATAAAGAAGTGTCATGAAATTGTAAGGGGAGGCAAAATATATTTATTCTCCTTGTATGTGAAATCTATCTCAGTAAGTCATTTGGTAGAGTAGATGAATTGCTCATCCGAGGCAGGTTGAAATACAGAGTGTGAAGGAAAGAAATAATTGAAACCAGCCATCATAAACATTCAGGGTAAAGGGAAATCATGCGTTCAGGAAAGGTCCTGATCATCTGGTGACCAGGAAAGGTCCTAATCAACCGGTGACCATGAGGCAGGTTACAAAACACCAGGGCAAGCATCATGGAAAAGGAGCTATTGCTTCACTTGCCACTTCATTCCAGCTCTCGTAAATCAGTGCTCTGTCAGCATTCCCACTTCTCAGAGACACCAGGCACTGATCCCTCTCGTGCTGGTGAATATGTTGGCTTGATGGAGAACCCCTTTGAGTTTCCTCGGCCCACAGATGGGAAAGGCAGCACCAGTGAGGAGAACAAACACAGGTGGACAGTCAAATTATCATTAATCATCGAGTTATGGCTCATCAGTTGAGATGAGGGTTACGTTAGGACAAGAGCATACACCAGCCAGTTACGGTGTCCCTGGTAATTTATTAATTTGTGGTGATGGATTTTGGTGGGATGCTTTCTAACAGGGCATCTAAGCAAAAGGAGCAGAACGAAACCATCACAATGGTGCAGGACTGTTACTACATGTACACAGCCCAGCTTTGGGAGTTGTAAGGGAAACTTGTGGGAGGGAAGCTGGCTGGGATGTGACTCCTGACTCTGCTGCTGCAGCAGCAATTACACCATGGGTTTAATGAATGTAGACTTTATCCTGCAGAAGGCTTTGACTCTCTGCAGGCATCAGCTAAAAGTGGCACAATCACCTCCTGCAGGAGGAATGGGGAAGACCAAGGCATGCACCTGTCCCTTATCTACCCTACTGCTTCCTCCTGCTTCTGCACTCACACAGTGGTTTGAATGGACGATGTTGCTGACTACAGAATCACAGAATCCCAGGATGCTGAGGGTTGGAAGGGACCTCTGAAGATCATCTGGTCCAAGCCTCTGCTCCAGCAGGGTCACCCAGAGCAGGGGGCCCAGCAGCGCAGGGTCCAGGGGGGTTGGGAATCTCTCCAGACAAGGAGA
>JANHFX010020602.1:0-14144 GCA_027560015.1 Chloroceryle amazona | reverse complement strand
AAATTTCAGGGCTAGATTCAAGGCTAGATTAATGCATCACCTCACAGGAGTTGGAATGTTTGTATTTTGAATCTCTCTTGAAAATGGCCATTCAGTTAACTTGATTTTTTAGAAACAATTCTAGGTTAGTTAGTATATGGGTAACTAGTGTTTTTTAACTTTTTTCTTGTGCTCGCTCGTGTGCTGTGTGTTGTTGTGGGGTGGGGGTGGAACACCACAGAAACAACCCCACAGGCTACCTACAAAAGCCCCAACGTGTTTTGTGTTTAACAAGTGAGAGGGGAAGGCTTTGCACTCAGCTTCCACTCCTTCCCACTCCCCCCAGGATCTCCTGGGGAGTTCATCAGGTGCAATAATTAACTTTCTCAGCAAGGAAGTGAACATTTTGAACCAGAACTTGGACACCATCCGTAGAACTTCTCACAGTAGCTTTTTATCCCCTCGAAGCTGCTGGCTAAACTGGGCTCAGTGCAGCTGAGGGCCTGGCTGCACATTTCTCACAGATGAAATGATGGAAAGTCCCAGTCATGTGAAGGAAGAAGTGAAAGGTGATCTGTGTGTGGTGGAGGACAGCCCTGTTTAAGGTGTCCATACTCTGTTTCAAAGAATGACGTGTTCGGCAGCGATAGGAGACCAGCTGCCCCCACTTGTTATTGTTTCTTCCCCAAATCTGCTGTGCACGTGGAGGCAAAGAAACCAGAGCAGGGTTCAAGAGCGTCCTCTTTTCTGTCCTGAGCTCTAGGGCAGCCATACCAGGAAGAGACAGAAGGTGGCACTCAAACAGCACTGGCTGAACAACCATCACGCTTAACACCTCCAACGGGGGAGACGGTTGAAGTAAATCAAAAAGCCCAAACAGGGAAAAAACGAACAGCCACTCAGCCACAGGGTAAATGCTTTTTAACCATCAAAACTTCCAAGTTTGCCATTAATGTTTTAAACTTTGGACTGTAAAGGCCAGACCTGTCAAACAGTACCTGCTAGCTGTGCTCTCTCGTTCACAATACAGCCTGGTACTGTAGTTAATGTTTCTCTGGGAAATAAAAAGCCAGTTCCCACCTGATTCCATGTGAAAATGGCATTTGGGAATGACCACCCTCCAAAGTGCCTTTAGACAGTTGGTTACCCCTGGGGAGGAAACTGAACAGCCTGGTAGGTTCATGGCAGGGTCTGCACACCCCAGGGTTCACAGAAACAGGGCTAAGTCCTCCAACCCAGAAGGTACCTCTTGGTCCTGTCTGTGACCTCTTTCAGGAGGCTTGAATGGAGAAATGACCAGAATATGCTTCCAAGTGGTCATCCAAGTTGAGAGCTTTACTTTAGCACTCAGCTTTCTAGACAGAAGTGTTTTCATACTCGGTACGGGAGCTAGTATTGTAGCTTCCTCAAAATGTTACATCTCATACTGGTTTGTAAAAAGGACAGTTTTTTCAAAGACTGAAGAAACTCAAGGAAGAAAGCGAGACTAGACTGTTGATGTTACCTTTTAGCATTTACTTCCTTTTTTAAAAAGAATTATAGGCTGATAGATGAAACCAGTTCATGAAGAACCAGAGTGATGGAAAGATCATTCCTCTTACTTAGAAATAAATCCATTTCTTACTTTTCAGATAGAAAAGTGAATTTGTTCTACTTTTCTTTATACCATGGGACTTTTTTTTTCCCAAAATTTGAGAAGTTTTGTTATAGTTGCAACACTAATAAGCTTCAGAGACCAAAAAAGTCATCTAAACCAGATAAACCCAATATGACCGAGCCAGAGGTTTAAGAACTTAATAAGCCATCTATTTCCTAAAGTTGATCCCTGATGACGAGCTTTCTCCCCTTTTCCTTATTACCAGTGAACATGGTTGTACTGCATAAAGTGACATACCTGCATGATAAAGACATGTTGCTTCCCTGAAAGCTATCTTCTAGCTACAGTGGAGCACAAACAAGGCGTTATCTCTGCAGCAGCAGGATTCAGGACCCCATTGTGTTAGGTCCTCTTTGAACACAGGAAGACAAAGGCAACCCCAGCCCCACACCTCAGTGAAAATACCCGAGGCCACATAATGGATTCTGAAGCTGAGGTTACAGTGAAGGTTACAGAAGTGAGCATTTTTCTCAGGCTTCAGTGGTTTAAAGGGGGCAGAGAAAGAACAAACATCTGATCATTTCACCCCCGCATTTCTTTTGTAAGAGCTCTTCTGCCCCTGTAGAGATATGCATCCCTGTCACCTGGAGCCAATGCTGCAACAAAAGGAGCCAGCTCTGGGTGCTCATTCACAATAGCGAATACAATCAAACTCCTTCCCTGGGCCTGCCAGCTTATCATTGCTACTTGTTTGTTTTAGCCAGAGACAGCTTGCCTAGCTATTCCCAGACAAGGAGCCTTTGCCTCTCTATCTACTCTCCCTGTATGGGACAGGAACCATATTTTTAAATTCTTTTTGCAGCACTTACCCCCATTAGCCTTCTGCCCACAACACATGCTGTGAGTAGGAGAAGGGGAAGCAAGCAAGATTTGAACACTTTTATATGGGATCCAGATTGCTTTCAGAAGGTGCAAACTCCTCAACAGTGTTGAAACAGCTGATGTAAAGGCTCCTACCCTTATTAGCTAAACTATCTCCCACAGTTTGTTAGCTCACTGCTTACTACTTGTGGTCAGTTGTAGAAGTGCTTGATCATTGTCCTCTCAACACAGAGTCCAGGAGGGCTTCTTTTCAGACAGGCACTGTTTGAAAGATGTAGATGCAACAGGTCCAGCGCTGTGCTTGGACCCACTCATTGTTTGCCCATGCTGGGAGGCTATCCTAAAGATACTGAGCAGTTATGCAGAGATCCAGCAAGATTAAGCTACAGGTAACAAGTTGTACTGGGGTCAGACTATGTCTGCACAGATAGGTGTCTACACCACCCTTCCTGCCAGTACGTCATTGCTGATCAATCCCTGTTACGCTGGAGGGGGGGGAAGGGCTGCCTCTACCACATATGCACAATAATCTCATTTACAACTTTTGTTTTCCTTAGAGAATGTTTGGTTATAGGTTAAGGAAGAAATGCAGTAACTAATTAGCATAACACAGCTGGTACAAAAAACCACTGTTTAGTTCCCAGGTGGGATTTGAACTTACATTTTCCAAAGGCAGTATCGCCCCTCTCATACTGCCAGATGGACAGCAACAGCCAGAGGAAACTAGACACTGCTTTCTCAAGAGGTCCACAGTCAGGCCTACTCTAGGCATGAAGCTTATGACAACATCACAGTCTACACATTATTGTCAATTCAGCAGTCCAGCATCACACAGGGAAGGAGCCAGAGAGGTCACACTTAAGAACAACACAAGCTGGAAAAGAAGATTGTGCTTTTTGATGGTGTGCTGGTATGAGGCCTTTTCCCATATCAAAAGTCAAGGCCAGGGGCCATATTTATTCTCAAACAACTGTCACTGACATTTTTTTTCAACCCTGAGAGTATTCAGACCACCAGGCCAGAGGAACATTTTTTCCTCTTCTGGAAAACACATCTTCCCAGAATAGCTGTACTTAAAATTTCAGCTGATATATCCATGTATGTGATACAGCTGCCAGAACGCACCAACACAGATTTGACAATGGTCTTGTAGCTGTCAGACGAAGGAACAAATGCAACAGATGCATCACCAGGCAATGGCAGCAATGGAGGAAATGAAGCACAGACGTGCGTGAGGAAAATCAGGGGTTTAATGATAAATTGGAAGGCAAGAAAGATAATAAAGAATCAATGAGTTCTGTTTGATAAGTCTAGGATCTTCCCCACATCAGACACTTAGTCTTCAATTAGATGGTAGCTATCATGGAAGAAAATTGTCAGCTTTAGGACTTAAGCACCCACCAGCAGCATTAGTCTGAAAGAAAAGTTTGGGATCTCATTCTTGGCAACACTCATTAGCAAGTTTTTCTGATCAGCTAATGAATTGTTTTCCTCTCATTCAAAACAAGCATCTGTGGAGTACTCACAATCCTTGAAAGTGATGTGTCACCACCCAGCTGTTCTGTGGCACTTTTCACATCACACAACCCATTCTTGGTACAAGAACAGATCTACATTTCCACTTCAGCCTTGATCTTCAGTGATGACTCGATTTCCAGTCCGCTCACAGGACTGCTCAGGCAACTGATGTGTTGCTGCTTTATAAATGTAACACTGCATTAAAAACAAAGTCTCTACACATCCTGAAGTTGCTCACTAATTTAGAGGTTCACTTTTAAAAAAGCGAGTTGCTTTGTCACCTTGGCTCTGAAGCATGAATCCAGTTTTAGAGTTTTCTTTCTCTTCAAAATTCCAGCCATTCTGTCATATAAATGCAGTTTGATGGAGAAATTTCACCACCTTCATGGCAATCATCAAAAACCTGCAAAAGAAAGCCCCGTGTCAGTAATTACATACAGCTAGCACAATCTAACTGGAAGTAACATGCTCACAGGTTTTCTGCTCCTTCCCCAGCAGAAAAGCAGTGGCCTAACAGAGCCCAAAAATTTAGAAAGTCCAGTGCCAGATCCGAGGAAGAGTAATGTGAGCACAACAAAGTAGAATAGACACCACTACAGTAAATGATGCAAATAGACACACTGGCAAGTTTTACCTACGTATCACTTTACTGTCCAAGCAGGAGAGACCAAAAGCTAGAAAGAAATAAAGTTAGCCTGTTAAAAAACATAAATAGGCAAACTTGGGATCAGAAAATACAATTATATTATTTGGAATGTGCTACACTTGACAGCACCTGTTCACATACAGTCTAATGAAGAGACAGGATGTAAGTGGGAAGCATCCTGGTCTAAACTAAAGCATCTGCCACTTACATCACAGCTAAGGTATCACTCCTAAGCACAGCCAGCTGAGGTGGCCCCAAGGATCACTCACGGGCATAATATTGCCCAGTGCCAGCTGGCCGGTTGCATGGTTGCACTCCACATTTGCATGCACCCACCTATTCATACACAGAATTAGTTACTTACAGGGCAGAGTCCACAGGGCGTCCTGACTAATCCAGTGGGTTGTATGAGAGGACTCACAGCTCTGTACAGCTTCATCTGTCCATCCACACTGCCTACTGTCCCTTCCTTCGCAGCAATAATGGTCATTTCCACTTTTCCATCGTATATTAGTGTATTTAAAATTGTTTCAATGTCTTCCATTGACAACTCTACCTAAGAAACAATTTGTAAGATAAATATTAGGAAAGAAACGTGCCACTATGTCCTTCAAGGAGGAAATGAAAAAACACCACTATAGCAACAAATCCTCAAGAGTTCTAACCTAACCCACATAAAGGCACTGCTCTTACTGGGTACTTTATGGAGTTGTGTAGATACAAAAAAGAAAGGAAATACCAATACTTTCTGCCTCCCAAGCACTTTTGGACTACACTAACCTTGTGTTAACAAAAAAAGAACTTCCCTATGCACCTCAAGTGTATACATCACCCTAGCACAATATATCTCCTGTTTTACAGGAAAACGATTGTGAAAGATGAGACTGCTGAAGACATACCTATTGATGCTGACCAGTAAGTGCAGGGGGTTTTTTCCTCCTTTTATTTTCCCCCTTCTCTAAAGCTGCTTGAACTACATAGGCAAACTTGAGAGAAATTATAAAATACAAACCAGTTGAGACTATTAAAAGAAAACTTACTTGGAATATGTTTTGCTCCATCAACAAGGATGTGAATGCTGATTCTTTTATGTCTTTGAAGACCCACCTGTACAAACTGTCCTGGAATCCCACGGCAGTGCCAACAACCCTCCTCAAAAAGCAATAAAGCAGCAAAGCTCAACTCTACTACAGTAACTGTAGAGTACTACAGAACTGATCAGACCCTCACCAAATCTGCAGGACCCAAGTCCTGAAGCTAGTCATGCACTGACAATTTTGAGAGCAGTAAGGTGAATCTATTCTGACCTTACTGATACCCAGTTCACAGATGTATTTCCACACTTCATGGGATGAGGCAAATGAGCTGTTCCTCTGTATCATGGGGTTCTGTTTGCTCTCGCGAGCTGCCTCTGCCTGAGGAAAAAAGCAAAGGTGCATTATAGTCGGTACTCACTGCCCAGAGGCTCATAGTTCAGTTTCAGGAAGACTGAAGTAAAAAAGTTGTTTTCCAAACACATTTCTGGTACATGTTTTTTATTTAGCATTTAAAGTTACATCCTTAAGACTGAGGTATTGGAGACATTACAGTGCACAGACAAACGTAATTTTGTACTAGATATGACACTAAATTTATACAGTGATTTAGATTAATATGAAGGGTTATCAGCATCCGGCAGTTTTTAGACACAAAAAGTTTCTGCTGTACCTAGTGTCAGTTAAAATACATTTCCATGGAATAGAGAAATGCTGCAACATGCATAGGACTTATTAATGGAGAGCGGACTAGTCCCACAGTTACACCAGACAAAGCTGTCTTCCGAACCGAGCTGACCAACTAGTTCCTCAGACCCTCTCAGGAATTAAGAACTCTACAGGAGAAACAATGACTTCTGCTAGGGTTTTTTGGTGCTGTGTTCTTTGCTGCCTAACTTGTCGTTGGACCTCAGAGACAGAAGGTTTCAATCCCTGTGCAAGGTGTGAAAAATACACTTTAATAAAGTGCAACACCATCACACTTGCTTTGACAAACATAACCCAGTACAGATTTGCCCACCCAGTTATAACAATGGCCAGCACTTACAGAAAACACTATGGAAAACTTAAGCCTTGCTCGTCACTGTTTTTATCAAGAAAATATTTACTTGCAGAAAACAAATAGAAGATTACTTTAGTAGCAGCACTCACCTTGCTCTGTAGAAATTTAAAACACTGTTGATTTAACACCTCCACAAATTCAGACTCAAAGTCTTGGTCACTGTACCAAGCCCCACCTGTTACAGACCGGTCAGGCTGCAGGTTATAGAGCATATACACTTTCTTCTTGGATGCCTGTTAAAGAAAAGTGTACAGCTCTTAACAGCTGAAAGTCTTCCCTAAGAAAAAGAAGATTTAAGAATATAATTGCAAAAGAGAGGGTTCATGACTCCTAAAACCTAGGGAACGGTAATTGACCTGACTTAAGCTACCCTTAACATGTTTTACCCTCAGTTAACATGGAGATAAAGAGATCAATACTTTTAGATTCCTAACACTATGTTATAAAATAATTAGAAGACAGAATCTGACTAACAATGTGCACACAATACAAAACTCACCGAAGAAGATTAACTTTAGCCTATTGACTCTAATCTCCCTCCACAGTTAATGGAGGCCAGGAAAGTATCTTTAGAAGACAGCAAAGACAAACTAGACAGAGAAGCTTTTAACTGTTTCTGCAGGACTCAACCCATGCACTGATGACAGAAGGACCTTTACATGATTAAACCCTGCAGCTAAAGTTAGCCCTCAAGAGCCACCTTCTCACTGCTACACCTAGACAGGGGGAATAGGAATGCTGCTTCCACCCTGGTATTAATAGCCAGTTAAAGGACAACGGTCATCCAAAGGACTACTCAGCAACCACTGAAGCAATTTTAGCAGTGTTGTATCCCCTTTATGACTAGATGAAGCCAGCATCTCTCACAAGAACATGGAAAAGCTATGCTTCTCTTTGCCCAACTTCTTTATTTCTTTTTTTATTATTTAGGAAGTCACTCTTGCTGCCCCCCACCCCTCAAAAAAAATGCACATGTGCAAGCCATGGTACTGGCAGAGATTGGCACACAAATGAAAGCTTCAAACAGTTGACAATCAAGTGGCCTTCCTGGTGTACCAGGCCCTGATGCAGGACAGAATCTCTGCTGGAAACCAGAAGAACGTCCAAAGAACGTGCTAATACCAATGATTTGCAATTAAGCAGGTAAGGGAGAGCAGGATGCTGCGTGAGCATTATAACAATGCAAGAACAAGCATGGAAAAGGATAAGCTCCACTCTGGTATGTGAACTGTTTGCACATTAGATAAGAAAGTACATAACTGGAACAAAGTAGAGGTACCAAGACTAAAATGGAATCAAATGTCTTAAAAATAGTTTAAATTAAGCAATACCTATCCAGTATGAAACGGATAACCAAAGGGAGTTTCGGGATCTCTGGGGGAGTGAAAACTTGCAAGGCCACTTGCAGCTAGGTAACTGTACCACCAGTCTCATAAAAGGCTGAGATTACTTCAGTATCAGAAACAGCAAACTGAGGGACAGCAAAACCAGGACCAATGGAAAAAAAATAATTACAGGCACATTTCTTATTTGAGTGGAGAAAGGAGAAAAAGGTGGTAGAAGAGAGTTAAGAAGCGACAAAGATTAAAGTATAAAAATCAAAGAACAAGAGAGGGCAGGATCTGCACAGAGCAGGAATGTGGATGCCTACAGGCAGCAGAGAAGCTGACCTGTGGACCCAAACCCATGGGGATGCTGAAGGGGAAACCCACCAGACTCTTCCCTGAGTTTAGGTCCTAAAATCTGGATATGGAAGCGCAAGGCAAATGGTGACAGAACTGCACATTAGCAGCAGGCAGCGCGAGAGGTTCGTGAAGGGCAACAGAATGGTAACAACCATTATGTGCAATAAAGAACAAAGAGAACTGAAACTGAAATTGAATAGTAATGGTGTGCAATTAGTAGTGGTGGGAAGAGTGATAGAACTGTATATTAATAGTGATGTGTTTATTAATTAGATTAGCACTTAATCAGCTTGTTATTTGCATGTTGATTATTTAATAAACATTATAGCCTCTCGCATCTGTTGCGCCTCAAACCTGCACATTAAAGGCAGAGTGTCAAACACTGGTGCGTAGTCAGTGAGAAAGCTGGAGGCAGAACAAGGTTTCTCCTCCCCCAGCCTCCTGTTCAAACATACAGAGCATGCAACAAGCATTTGAAGTTGTTAAAAAAAAAGTTACAAAACACTCACTGCCACGGATTTAACTGCTTTAATTAGTTTCTTGCTTTCCAAATTTTTGAGTATCTTGTTGATCTCTGTTAAAGGCAAATTACTTTTGTATCTGATGTCCCTGCTCCAAATACCTGTTTAAAATCAGAGACGTGAAGAGAAATGAATAGAAGAAACCATTTGTTTCTGTACATATTCACAGACCAGAAGTCACATCACAACATTGCTTGACTCATTTGCCAACCACAGGATCTATCCTCGATCCTACTACTCCTGGCAAATAAGATGGAAGGGACAGAAGGATATGGAACAAGTAACTGACAAAACCAAGAAATGCACACCACAACCACCACACTGTCCTTCCTTCTGTCTTTTACCTCTTCTTCGAGAGCTCTTACAGGTGGATCTCATTTTGCTGCCAACATGAGTACATCACAGAAATGTTCTTGCATTTCTAAGTAACTAGTGTTTGCTTCAAGAAAAATATGACAATCAGTTCTACCTGCCATCTCCCAGTCACAGTGTGTAACAGGAAAGCCTAGTTACTATGTGGTTTCTGCTGGCAGTATACCTGTTCAATCCAATACAGATATCACATTTTCTTTTAAGTAGTGAGCGTTCTGCAGATTCATCAGCTTGACAGTCCCATAGTTAACTCAAAATCCATATTCCAAATACTCTGAAAAAGCCACCCCCAAGAGTCAACCAGGACAGGTTATTATTTTAATAGAGGAATATGTCATCTTGTGTTTTGTTGTAGAACACTAGCCACAGACCTGGCAGGGGGACTCTAGATTTTATATTTGTATTGTCTGGACAAGCATTTAAAAGTCTGGACAGGAACAGTTCTGTAAGCAAACAGAGTTCGTACCATTCACAATTGTAATTTATTTGAACTACCTTTGTTGCCTGCATCTTCTATAATTTGGTAAACCAGCTTCTCTTGATTGTCAGAGCCTTTCATTTTACTGTAAAAAAAGACAGACATCAGGATTTTTGAAATGTCCAGGATCTGAAGGACATTGGATTTGTTTTAAATTGAAACCAAGCACAATGCACAAAGAAAAATAAAAAAATCCACACAATGAGGCAGACATTGGCAAATAAAATACCTGACACTAACCCTCTCTGGGTCAATCCAAGCTTGACAGTGAGAAGACTCAGTAAAGAGAAAAGAGCAGGGTATGAAAAAAAAACATGACTAAGCACAAGTCACTCACCTTGTCATAACAATGGAGAACTCAGTCACCTATTAACACTGTGGAAGGTCAAAGACAGCACGAAGCATAATTTACGATAATCTGTCTCTAGACAGAACGTCTACAAAGGGATAGTAGCATGCTCCCAACGCCAAGACATGCCTTCTCACGGGGCTGAGAAAGCCCAACTCAGCAATCTCTTTCTAAAGCATTTGAAAGAGAGGATGACACACCTGCACTGAGGATAATTTTGAAGGATATTTCTTTCCAGAAGTATGTTAGATGTATTTTACTCAGATTTACAGAAATATTACAAGACATGGATTGAAGGTTGATTTTAATAAATCAAAGGCCATGAGTTCAAGTGGTCTCCTGGAATAGCCGTAAATATGAGAACTGATCCTGTAACGCAAGCAGTGAGGAAGGCCACAGAACCAGTGTCTGCAGATGGTATGGGCAGGCATCAGCTGGATTTCACCTGAGCATATCAATATATTTGCACAGATCAGCTTGCTGTCATCTGGAATTCTGCTAGCAACTTAGAATGAGCCCCAGGTAACCTGTTGTTCAGTAGAAATCACTGTACGTAAGAGAGTTTCCAGAATCATCTCAGGAGAGCTATGTCTACCCTCCAGAAACAAGCAGTTATGTTGGGTAGCATCCATGTCACAGGATCTATATTATGTTGCTGATTGTCTTCTCAGCAGTGCTGCACTTGAGTTGCTGAACAGTGTTCCAAATATTTTTATCCAGCAAACATGAGGCTTACCTTGCGTTTTGAGACTCTTTGATTCTATACAAGAGACCTGCATTGCTCCTGAGAAGGTCCAGCTGCCCCTAGGAGAGATGGACACATGTATTTGCTTCCCTCCAGGTAGCTTGTTTCAGAACATGGCAAGAATCTTTTAAGCTTCTAAAATACAAACCTTATTTCATGTCAAATGAGTAAAGAAAAGGCAAAACTAACATTTCTAACCACTGGAAAGGGTGATACCCTTGAGGATACTTTTCCCCTACAAGTACAGTAATACCATTGAGGATATTTCTCTCCACCCCCAACAAGTATCCACTTCTCATCAGCTATCAAAAACCAAAACAAACCAACCAAACAAAAAATAAACACAACAACAACATCACCTGCACACTTCCTATTATTTCTCCCACCCTTCACCATTGCACGAGGGACATCAAGTTCCTGTATACTCTGTTTGCTCCCACTTTCCACCAAAACGCTCATTTGCGTGGCTACCCAGAAATCACACTGGAGCTCTGCTTCACAAGTTCTGAGTTCCAGCAGTAAGGTTCTATTTTTCACAAAGTAGAGATCACTGGAAAACTGCCAAGCAGGATCGACAGTGCCTCTCAGAGGCAAATTACTGGCATCTCTCAGACACAAAACATCCGTTCTGCCCTTGACAAGCAAATTCTTATTTCACATTTTGAAGAGACAAGCAATTGGAAAAGGCCAAGAGCATAACTGTGTACAACTTGAACTAACATTCGCTCTTTCATTGCCAGCTAATCCTTTCCCCACAGTTACAGCCTTGTTTCTTACAGATTTCACTATGTGGTTGATTGAACCTCACACCTCAAGATGATCCCTTCAATGCTTCTCTACAGGTGATGTACTTCACTTGAGATGAGCTGCAGGCACCTGATGTTTCAGGCTGAGCTCTCACTGCTGTTTTTCCCCACATTTGAGGTACTTACTCAATCTCCCCACACACTCCCCAACACACCTATTTTAAACAAATTCCAGAGACTTAACTACCTTTGAAACCTCACTGTGAAATTTGGCCAGCCCTTTAAAAAGTTATTCTACACACAAGATCACATCCAAAATATCAATAAACCTCACCTCTACAGAAGAAAGAACAAAAAGAGAAAGATTAGATTACTTCTAGTGCCACCTCTCACAGCCCAAGCTAAAGAAGTTTCAGTTATTAAAAACAAAACACCACACCTTGCTCAGTTTGGATACTTTCCAACACCATTCTTTCGGAGAAAGCAAGTGCCTCTCTTTTCAACAGTGCTCTCTTGACTGCACCGCTCAGTCCAATTAATTTCCTGACCTCACATACCCACGTGAAGTCAGCTACAGAAACAAAAGGAATCTTGATCTTCAAAGACATCAAATATTTAGCTGATGCTCAAGTTTAAGCCACACCAAACCAATAAGAATAAACAGCTACTATCTGTTCCTGACCACATGACAGAAGTAGTTGACAGTAATCACTGCTCCTGTCTTAGGTTGTCTCCTGATACAGTAAAGGAAAATGTCCAGTGAAATGTGGGAAATTTATAGAAGATGCAAAGCACCTCTTGAGATGTTTCACCTGCTTATTATCAGAGCAATCCACATCCTTGGGATTTTGCGAGTCATTCAGAGAAGCCCTTCACATACAAGCATTGGATAACATCCATTCTTTTATTTCCAGCTAATTTATTCCCCATCATTAATCCTCCTTGTGGTTATCACTTGTGGCCATCTCTCCACCTGCTGAACTACTGCAGCTACGCTTGTACCTGACTGCTACATGAGACTGTCATATCACATTCTGCTTTACAGAGTGGTATGTTGGGAAAACAAAACCAAAGAACTCTAGACACATCAAAAAAACAACTGTGTACTGCTCAGTGGTAGCTTCCTCACCTAGAAATCCACAGGGATACATATACATTCATGTTAACTTTGTATTACAGAATGGAAAGAGTAAGTTGAGGTATGTTTTAATTGGCTTTGACAATCACAAGCATTTGCAGCAACCAAAAGTCAGTTACAGTAACTGTACATCATGGCAAATGCCACTAAATCCAAAGGGATTAATTTGCTAGCCCTGCTCAACAGGTTGCTACCACGCAGGCTGGGAGTATGAACGGCACTCTGGGTTAGGTGAAATAACACGAGGAAGGTGAGATCACCCTACCATCGAGAGCAGCCTGTTGATTGCCATGGCTCGCTGCTGGGCTTCCATGTGAGGCATATCATTTTGAATCACTTGGTCTGTGATACCGTGAGGAAACTGATGACACAGCTCAATAATCCTGGAGGAGGAAGAAAGCAAGTTTAAAATTATATTCTGTTGCATCCAAAACCTAACCCAAACCACATCTGAGTTGGAATGGAAGAGAAGAATTATAAAAACTCAAGGGAAATGTACCCCTTAACTGCTTCTTTGTCATATCTATTGTGGGAACTCGGCATCTACTCCCTGTGCTGATAAACATGCTCCTGCAACTGTGCTGCACAAACTACCTTTGCTTTTTGTAATAACACTGAACATGGGGCTCTGCTGCGCTTTTTTAGGTTGTTTTCATTCTTGACACCATGGATTTGAGAGCTCCCTGTACAGTTCTGTTATACAAAAGGTTCTGATGGGAGGAAACTGTGAGCTTGTCAGAGAATACAAACACTGATGAAATACCTTTTGGAAAAAAAAAACAACCAAAAAACAACAACTTAATGCAGAAAAGACACAATTCCCCATTCCAAGAGCAGAAAACACCAGGGCAGCCGAAGGGAACTTGATCCCAGCCCTCACTGCCACCTTAGCACCTCCCAGCCCCAGCACGGTGCCCCCAACAACAGCGAGCCTCTCCTACGGGACCTATCACCACCCGGGCCTCCACCGGCTCCCCCCAAGGCACCGGCAAGCCCCATGCCCTACTCCCCTCACGTCTCTGCCGCCTTCCCCCCAGAACACCTCCCAGACCTCCCTCGCCTCCCCTCCAGCTCCCACAGACCCCCGGCGCGTCCTGCCCCTTCCCGGCCCTCTCCCCCCGCTACCGCCAGGTCCCTCGGGGCCCAGCGGCCTCCCGCCCCGCACCTGTTCTCTATGTCCATAGGGTCAGGAACCTCCGGCTTCACCTTCACCTCCGCCATAGCGCGTCGGGACTGCACTAGCGGCCGTGTCGCGGAGGGATGGCGTCAGAGCCGCGAGGCGGCGGAGGGCGGGGTCGGTTAACTGTGTTTGCCTCAGCTGAGAAGTCGGTGGTCGGGGGCTCATTACACGTTTTGGGAACCCCGGGGCTAAAAGGGCAAACGTCTCGCCC
>JANHFX010020601.1:0-80699 GCA_027560015.1 Chloroceryle amazona | reverse complement strand
GGTTTGAGCAAGGAGTCCTCGGAATAAAGAGTCGTAGAATCGTAGATTGCTTTGGTTTGGAAGGGATCTTGAAGATCAGCGAGTTCCAACCCTCCTGCCATAAGCAGGGACACCTCCCACTAGAGCAGGTTGCTCAGAGCTCCGTCCAACATGACCTGGAATGTTTCCAGGGAAGAGCATCAGCCACCTCTCTGGGCAACCTGGGCCAGGATCTCACTACTCTTATCATAAAACATTTCTTCCTTACAACTAGTCTGAGACCCCCCTATTTTAGTTTAAAGCAATTAACCCTTGTCCTGTCACAACAGCCCCTGCTAGAAAGATTGTCCCATCTTTCCTTTAACTTTCCTTTTCCTTTAACTACTGGCTCCAGGTGGGATCTTACCAGAGCAGAGCAGATCAGCAGAATCACTTCCTTCAACCTGCTGGCCACAGTGCTTTTGATGCATCCCAGGACACAACTGGCCTTCTGGGCTTCTGAGCATCTGCCACTGTCAAGGAAAAGCTTATTACTTGGGGAAGGTTTTCAGACAGAAGGCAGGTCCTTGTCTACATCTTGTCCCCAAGGCCAGCCTGTTCCCTACCCCTCAGTCTAGATCGGCCTTGGGGAATGGCCAGCTGCAGCCCAAGGCAGACAAGAGCACCCTGAGAGCTCACAGGCAGGATCTTGTGTCACTGGGATGCATGATGCCTCTTTGTGGGATTGGACCCAAGTGTTCATGGCCACCTGGTCTGGACTCTCTGACAGTATCACAGCCAGAGGGGACATCCAAGCTCTTGTTGTGGAGCTGGTGTTTGCAAATGAGAGTTATGCAGTGAGAGGAAGCAGAGCCCTGTATTACTTCACGATTTCATGTGCTCACCTATCTGTATCCATCCTCTCTTGCTCTGTGCTAGTACCTCCTTAGAGCATGGTCCAGCATCTCTTTGTGCAGTGCCTGACACAGCCCTATCCATGGCTCTGTGCAGCCACTACAGTGCTACAGCTAAACACCTGCTACTGCAGGTTAGATCATCCTGTTCACTTGTCCTTCTACAGATGTTTGTGCTGCTCTTTTCATTGTCTGACTTCAAGAGGGCTGCTTTCAGCCCTCAGATGCTATGGCATCATCCCAGGAGGCTGAGACTGGGAAGAATCTCAGGTAGCATCAGCAGAAATCCTAAACACAGCTTGGGGTCTTAGAAACAGCACAGGTAGAAGGAACCCTCTTTTGTGGAATTCCACAGCCCGGTTCCCTTCTAACTTTGCTGCTTGGAGCAGGAATCCCAGAGGCCTGTAAATAATGGAGAGGCAATTCTTGTGAATTTGTGCCCAAATTTTACTACAGAACAGCATTTTATTCATAAACCTCTCAGAGCTCTTACAAGTCCGTGTACAATCCAAACACAGCCACTCTCTGCGTGGCACATCCCAGGGACACATGGTACCACCTGGAGGGGGTCTCACTCCCTTATTGAGCTCTTGTTTTTCATTATTGCTTAGGCATGACCAGCTGCTCTTCCTCTGCTCATGGATCTCCTGGGGACGTGTCACTCACACACACACCCCCCAGCACGAATCTGCTCTATCAGGTTTATGGCAAGCTGCAAGAGCTGCAGGGCTGTAGTGGCTTCCTCACCGCCCCACAGCACCGGCTCCATGTCTAGGCCCAGGATAAGGAATTTAATAGACATCCTTTTTATGGACAAGGACAATCTTTTTAGCAGGGGCTGTTGCAACAGGACAAGGACTAATGGTTTTAAATTTAAAGATGGGAGATTTATACTAGATATAAGGAAGAAATTTTTTACAGTGAAGGTGGTGAAACACTGGACAAGTTGCCCAGAAAAGGGATAGATGTCCCATTCCTGGAAACAGTCAAGGTCAGGTTGGATGGGGCTTTGAGCAACCCAACCAAGTTAAAAATGCCCCTGCTCACTTCAGGGGCAATGGGCTACATGACCTTTAAACATCCCAACCCAAAATGTTCTGTGATTCTATGCTCCTATGGCCCTGGCTCCCAGATCACAGCTCAACCCTACCAGTTTGAGTGCTGGAATATAAGTGAAGAGGCTTTTACCCACTGGCAAGGTAGTGATACATGGCAAAACTGTCCTGCTCATGAAAGCAGACCTGAAAGAGTCTGGAGAGCATTTTGTTGGTGACAGCCAGGGAGGTAAGGTGAGATGAGAGCCAGGCTTGTGGCCTTGGTGACAGCAGAGGGCACGCTTTGCTGGTACAGCGCTGAGCATGCAGCCTCTGCAAACAGACCTGGGCATTGCTAGACTGCTCTGGAACTGTGAAGCAAGCTGGAAATGTGGGGGTAAGGAAGCAGGCACAGGAATTCAATACAATTCAGTCATCTGCAAAGCCACATGCCCTGCAGTGCTGCGACAGAAAGAAAGGAACAAAATCACCTTCTCCACAGTCAAGCAGATGATGGATTTATCTGTCTGGAGAATGAGTGTAAAAAAATTTAGAGCACACTGAGCCCATAGAGGAGATGTGAGAGAGGAAACCAGTAAAATCAGTCTGCAACTTATTCGCCACTCCATGCCTGTGCCACTCACCAGGATGTCTGGACATCTGCCCTTACTGCTTCCCCAGGAGTCCTCAGTAAGTGACAGTCCAAAGATGTACAGGGCAGATGGACTTCCTTTCTCCACTCCCACATTCTGGGTTCATTCAGGTCAGCATAAGATGGTTTTCTGAACTAAAGCACATGTTTTCATCTTCTTTTAAATTATATTTTTCCTTTAGTTTGTTCTTGAAATGAAATATCACAACTTTTCAGATGGAGAACATCAGAGTGATTCTCCCAAACAGTACCTGAGATGAAGAACTTTGGTCCATCAACATTTTATCCATCAACAAGTCTCAGGCCTGATGGGAATACAATTTCTCTCCTTTGAACATGCTGAGGTGTTTCTAAAAGAACATTCCAACCAAAGCCCTGGCACTTGTCCTGCCTCTACCAAACTCACAATCTCAGCCAAATCCAGTGCAGGGAAAAACAGTGAAGGTGGACATCAGAGCCTTCCTGAGGCTGCTCTGGCTCAGAAGACAAGTCATCTCCTGGTGGGGTGCAGGACCAGGAAGCAGAAAATAAGCACACCCTTGCTTTCCTCAGGTAAGCATCTGAAATTCAGTAGACAAGTCCAAGACATTTCCATAATGTAGTATATTTCCTGTTGCTAGAGAGGGGAGCAGGGGGACAACCACTCAGCTCCTGTGCTGCACAGAGAGGTCAAGTCAGAGCTGACCTGGTCTTCCAACCTTTGTCCCCATGTGACAGAGTGACCATCAAAACCAGAGATCCAAAATGTGACCTCAGGGTTTGTGCCTGCCTGGAACTAGACTGTAGGGAACATATCTCCAGTTGTGGCAATATTCCTCCTAGCCCGAAGCCCTGCACTGGGCCAGGGCATTAATAATAACTGGGCACTATTGCTCTGCAGCAGGATGTCCTGCACTGCCAGATGGCCAGGGAGGGCTGACAGGGAAGGTCTGAGGTGGACAGAGGTTACAATGAAAAACAAAGGGTAAGTGAAGACAGGGGATAGCAAGGAAAAGCTCTGGCCTTGGAAGTCTTTAGTAGGGCTGTCCTCATACACACAGAGGTGCTGCAGGTGGATGAAGAAGAGTGGCGTGCTGAGCAGTCTGGGTTTGGGCAGGACATGAGGAATCTTAAAATCCCTTAAGAAAGCAATTCTGATATCTTACCCCATTTTATACCAGCATGATCATACCAGCTTCCTAAAAACAGCCATCCTGGCCTGTCCAGAACACATCCATCTCAGACCCAGCTCTGCACCTCTGCAAAATCCCATTAAGTGTGTCTGAGTCCTGCTGGTTCCATGAAAAGTTCTCAAGAAACAAGATACAGAACTTACCAAGGAGGTTGTTCCTTCACTGCGCCAACTCCTGCTGTTCCCATCTCCATGTTGGTCTACAGATGGGTCCTAGCAGTGCTGAAACTTAGCACAACTTTCCATCCTGTGCAGCAATCCAAGGCTGCACTCCAGCTGATTACTATACCATGGGAAATACAGATGGCGAATGGATCCCTGTGTCACTTCAATGTAGATCCATAGCTCTGGCAGATGGGTAGCTGATAGGCATTCCTCCCTGCTCAGGAGTGATGGTGTTTCCCAGTGTCCCTTTCCCTTTGGGGTGACAAGCTGAAAGGTCTAAGGGTGCCAGGCTGAACAGTTACCTGCTATGTGAAGTTTCAGGACACATTAGATAAAAGCTTCCAGTAACCATAGGGGAGCCTGAAATAACCCAGTGCTCCCTCCCATTTCCATTTTTGCTCCTCCCTGATACGGCACTCAAGCAGGCTGCTCTGCCCTGGGCTGTGGGAGCTGGGACTTGCTGATGGGGAGCTGGGGTCCTTTGCAAAGCTGGCCCAGGCTGGGTTGTGCTGTGCCAAGGATGAGAGCCTGGAGGCTACAAAACCAGTTTATTCCCAATGTAAGTAAACTGGGGGAACCCAGTATGCTGCTACTGGCATAGGTGGCAGAAATGAGGAACTTACTGTTGATGGGAGAAACCATCCCTAGGAAAACACTCTTGAACACAGGCAAGAAGACTGTGATAGGTCTGATGGCATCTGCTGCCTTGGTTATTTGCCATGCCCAGAACTGACTCTGCTTCTTTCACTGCAGGAGAAGAGAGATGCTGGTCCAGCTGCTAGCACAGGGACATGGTGGAGAGAAGCTCTGATACTTACAGCCCTTGAAGCCAATCTGCTCTTCTTGGGTCCAAATGATTCCTGTTGCCCTTGACAGGAGTCAGTGTCCTGTGCCTGAAACAAAGGAATGTGTCTGAACCAACAGGAGCTTGACTTGTTCCCCCAGAGCAACACGGGTCCTGGGAGCACAGGGCTTGGCCTTGTTCAGGTCAGGCAGCTGGGCAAAAGCTGTCTGTAAAAGCTGCACAAGTCTACCCAACCCATAGGTCTCCTGGTCTACAAGTAAAGGCTTCTTCTCTCATGGTTGTCATTCATTTTTGCACCATGATTTGGGTAGGATGCAGAGAATCAACACTATGTGTGGCTGCAGATGTCTGCACAAAGGAAGGGATGCACCAACCACAGAGGGCAGTCCCAGTTCAGCCAGAGGTTTGCCTGGTCTGGAACCAGGAATCAGCACCAGTTCCTCTTGCTGGACTGTAAGGCAAAGCAGGAACACATTGATTCATGCTCCGCGCTCCCAGGTCAGCTTCAGCAAACCCAGCCAGCACCACCAGGGTTGAAGGGGAGGGAGGCACATTAATTCAACATGAAATGAAACATCCATTTGGAGACTGTGAAGACCTTTGTGCAGCACTTGGATCCTTGTGCCCACGAACCTTTGACTTTCTTCAGCTGGACATTGAGAGCCCCTGATACTCTTTTTCTGGGTAGTAGCAGAGCTCCTTCATTGCACATCCTACTCTCCTTCTGCCAGCTGGGAGAGAGCTGAAGAGGCTTGTTCTTTGGGGTGACAGGGGCTTGTGTGGGCATCAGCCAGCTCACAAGGACAAGCTGGAGGAGTGGGGCAGACTGACCATCCCAGCAGGACAGGTGCAACCCCCATAGGGCCAGCAGGTCCGATGACCCTAGGATGGAGACAGGAGTCCTTGCAGACGCAGCCAGGCACCTGATCGAATCACTGATTTGTCACTGCTACCCCGAGCTGCAGAGTTATTGTAGAGCCGGGGCACTCCCTCGGGAAGCTGCCGGCTGCCGGTGGATCTGCCCCGACGGCCGGTGGAGCTGTCTGGGGCCGGGACAGGGGTTGGGAGGGTCTGGGCAACGATCGCTGACGAAGAACCCAGCGGGAGCCGGGGAGTCAGTAAGGACCCCGGGGGCAGCTCAGCATTCCCCACTCCCTTCTGGAGCCGAGGGAAATCCTCCCTTAAGGGGACACTTTCCAGTTCTCCGTACTCTGAAGCCATTTCTTACCCGACGGGGCGGGAAGCCGCACTAGAGCGAGGGGCTTTGGCACCGGGACTGCTGGGTGGCTTAGCCCTCCGGCATGGGGGTCAGACCCGTGGGGTGGGCTGTGCACTGACAGAACCCCTCACCGCCACTCCGGGGAGTTTGTGGCTGGGGAGGAGGGACGAGCAGCATCGAGGGCTCGGGAGAGGCGGTGATTCGGGGACAAAACGTGGCGAGGAACGGGGGGGGGCAAGGGGGCGGCAGGGGACAAAGCGGCTCCGTGCTGGGTTGGGCGAGGGGTGGGGGGGGGGGTGTCTTTCTAAGACCTGCCTCGCAGCAGTGTCCCTCTGGAAGCTGTAACTTCAGGGTTTCCGCGACTGTATGTGTAGATGTGCATCTCCAGCTGTGCATGTAGGTATTTTGGAGCTTTTCCTACTTGCAGCTCGAACAAAGACCAGGGCCGGCTTCGCTAGCCCTTCTCGGTGCAGCGAGCCGGGATAACGGCGCCAAAATGGGCTGAGATGCAGCCGAGGGGAAGGAGGGTGGAGGGGAGATGGAGCTCATCCCCGGCAATGGCTGATGGAGCAAAGTGTGGGCAGAGCTACTGGTGATTCTGGCTCCTGCTGCCCTCCCTTCCCTGTCCCCCCCCCCATCATCCTTTGGGCACGCTGCGGTGGCCAATGTGCGGGGCCGTCACCCCCAAGGGACCGTGCCTGTGGAGCACATCATGAGTCTACCACCGAAGCTGGGGAGAACGTGCTTTCTGTTGCTGGGCGTTAAACTGCAAGTTGTCCAAGTAGCAGGGTCTGCAATCCCCGCCTTCCCGTCGACTCCATTTCTGAGTATCTAAACTCCATGGGGCTTTGCAAAACCCCATATTGTTTCCATATGTCGGTGCTTGGAGAAGACAAACAAAGAGCAAACAGGAGAGTTTGGGGGCCCTCTAAGCCCCTGCTCAGGAAACACGGGCCCTTCTTGTATCCTGAGGGTACCGGGGAGAAGAATCTAGTTGTTTGCTGCCCTTCCCGTGCCCCCCTCCCAGTGGTGTCCGGGAAGCAACTGGCCATTCAAGCACCGGGTCCCCATCAGAGCCCAGCTGGCATGTGCTCAGTTCCAGCTGGGAGATGGGCTGTTCAGGACACAGGGTTTCAGTTTCCCCCCACCTCCCCCGTCCACTCCTCAAAAAAATCTTTCAGCTTTAAAGTTCTTTGCCAGGCAAAAGGGTTTGCTGCAGTTAGCTTCCCGCAAATGCTTCCAGCACATCCAGGGGAGTCTTCTGCAGAAAACCTACCCCCCCTGCTCAAAGTGCCCCGAAGGTCTTGCACACAGTATATAAGGGTCTTGTCTAAAAGCAGTGGAAAAGGAAAGAGCATTCAGTACAAGGACCGAATGGAAGAGCTGCCAAAGCAACAGCATTTTTCCACCTGTGCTGCTGAGCCCCAGAGCAGGCTTCTAAAGGCATTTTTATTTTTTTTTCCCCCCTTTCTTTTTCCTGCATTGCTCTTTTTAAGAAAGGCTTCAGCCTCTTATCTGAGGAATTTCCCCTGAATGATCTGCTCTGTTTTGGGAGGTCTTTGTTCCTCCCAGGAGCTGAGCAGCAAACAAACACATAAATTCTTCTGCTGCATTTTCTACTTGGTGAAAACGAGGCTTCTCTTTTGTATTGTTCAGTCTTAGGCTTCCCCCCTCCCTTTGCTTTTTTTTCTGTTTTTTTTTTTTTTTGTAGCCTTGCGCTCCAACTCTTTGCTCTGTCTCTAGCCACATAAAATAATTCTGGCACCCCTCTTGTGCCTTTTGTCTAAAACCCTTGGCCTCTTTGCTCTCATAACTCTGCAGTGGGTTATTTCGTTATCTGGTTTGCTGGGGCAGAAATTGGCTCGGGTGCTGCCTGCATCATTTCCGCTCCTAAACTACGTTGGAAGACTTGCCTCTCCTGGAAAGATTTTGTCTTGGGTTAAGGCAAGGGATAATAGGGAGGTGTGACAAAGAAAAGCATAAGGCCGGGTAGTAGATGGTGTGGTAGGAGTGTAGACTTAGTCACGTGGCAGAGAATTTCATGCCTAAAGACACTTTTATGTGCATGTATAAATATTTTTGATGTGTTTGTATCTGGAAGCTCTAAGCCTTTGTGAATAGCACTGCACCACTCGACTCGTGCGTTCATCAGAGTGAGCGAACACATATGGGGACATATGGTCCTTCCATAATGCTAACAGGAAGCCTCTAATCCACTTCATTCCTGGTTGCAGACCCGGTTTCTGTGAAATAGGATGAGTCAATTTGCCTCCTCAGTTTGCCCTCAGGGTGGTTACAGGGAGAAGTGTTTGGTTCCAGGTCACCTGAGACTTGAGAGCAGAAAACATGCTGGGGACAAGAGAGCAGAAGGGAGGTGGGCTACACTCTGAGGTCCCAGACTGCATTTTGGCCAGTGAGGTCAAACATGCCACCCATGGAAATGCTCCGAGGGCTCAACGAGGGACAATGACAGGCTGTAGATTCAGTGGCTGGCTTTGTCCTCCTCCCCCCTCTCCTAAATTCTGAGGCAAACTCCACTGACAGATCTCTCCTGGGGCTTTTGACTCAACTGGTGGCCCTGTAATCCTGGGTACTGTGTGTAGGTTGTGGATGCCACACTGACATGCTCAGTTAGCTTAATTTTATTGCTATGATAATTGGCAGACTCATGATCATTGGAGGAGGTATGATAAAGTCCAGGAAATTCTTGCTTAGTGGGTTGTGGTGTTGGCTTCACCTCCAAAGCAGTCATTTGGCTGCCCTGATGTGACATTCAGGATCTCCCACTAACCCTCTTTAATCTGTTTCCCTGAGATTAGGTTTTTATTTTCTTTCCCTGCCATTCCTCTGAGAACAATTGTTATTCTTTTCCTAATTTTCTTGTAAAAAGCTTTTCTTGAGAGGAACAGAATTGGGAAGAACCTTAGGGGGTCATGCAGTCCCGTGGCAGAGTGGGACAGCTGCTGACCAGTATTTGTCCAACTTGCCCTTCAGTACAGGGACAGCTGAGCCTCAGCAAGCTCTCCCACGGGCTTCACCGACTTCACCTCCTTTGGATAATCTGTTTATGGTGGGGCTGAAAGAGGTAGGAACAGGAATGATGCTGCCTTGCACTTCCCATCCGGAATCAGGCCCCAGTCCTTTTTAAATCCTGTAAACACAGAAGAGAAAGGTAGTGCCTTGTGTAAAGGCTGTCTGTCCAGATGCTCAAAAATCAGACCATGTGAAACATTGGGACAGACCGGATTTTTCTGCATGTGTAGGTCAATGACTGTAGTGTGGATGTGATCTTGTATGTTAAATGCAGAGAAGATCATCCATCCACTGAAAAGTGTGTATGTCCCTGCTGAGTCCAGGCTCGTTCTGCAACCATCTCCCACCATCAAATGCTGTTTTCCAGTCTTTTCTCTTTCTTGGGAAGATCTGAAGGATGAAGGATGGGAGCCAGCTGGTGTAGTCCGTCCTGCTGCAGTAGGATAAACTATTTTAGGGGACCTGCCATGGAGGAAGGCATGCTTTTACTCCCTGTCCCCCTGCTCCAAGTTAAAGTTGGTTGTATATGCTGCCTTCATAGTGCTACGACTCTCTTGGTAGTGGGACAGTGCAAGCCCTTGCAGATCTTGCTGTAATTCGGGGCTTGCACTAGCTGAGAAATTGTTTCCTCCACGTGCGCTAGCTCAAGCGTAGCCTGAGCTTTGTGCGCTGCTGCCAAAGGCGAGTCATGGAAGGCTCAAACCTATGGTCACACCTGCAGCATTTCCCATCAGTGTCCATGGTAGCTCAACTGAATATGCCCAAACCTCAGGCTTCAGGTTGCAGGCCTGAACTTGCCTTAAAGTACCGGGCTGACCTGTGGTTGTGTTGAGGCTTTAGGTGATGGTTGATCCAGCCAAGAGTTTGAAATATGTGCCTTATGCTTGAATCCTTCACTTGTCTGGTTTGGAAAAAAGCTATCGCACATTGATGCAGCCAACATAGCAAATGTGGCTGTGGCCAGATGTGGTGTATGCCATGTGTCAGGTGGGGCAACCAAGTGAGGAGCAATTCCCACCAGCCCCTAACCAAGTTGTGACTTTCTTTTGCAGCTCACGCACTCATCTGCTTTTCGTGCTCGGATGCATCCTCCAACTGGGCCTGCCTGAAGCCTGTCAAGTGTGGGGAGAATGAAAACCACTGTGTGACGACGTATGTCGGAGTGGGAATCGGTGAGTGGTGACAGGACCTTCTTCTGCCCCTTTTGGCTGCTCTCCTGGGTCACCTGCTGAGCTGCAGAAAGCATTTCCTTCCTTTGGCTTGAAAAAGGGGAAAGTTCTGCTTAGCAGCTGAGTGTCAGACCATCCTAAGGGATTTCTACAAGGGCCGTGCCGCCAGACGGAGTCACGTTAAAGCCCACGTGCCTGCACCAACTCTGGGAATCCGAGGGGAATTTCAGAGTGGGGGCAGGGAGATTGCTGATGAATAAGTGAAAGTGTGGAGGATGCTGCAGGCTTCCTCTGTAGGAAGCTCCAGGGTTGCCTGTTTGGGTTATTCATCCTTGAGTCCCACCCTTGCTGCTTTGCTCTCTGAGGACAAGGTGGGCTTGTCAGGAAGGGAGATTTGAAGGTTTCCTTCTTAAGTGCCAGGTAAGATCATGGGGGAAATCTGTGCTTCCCAGCTGCTTCTCCTAGGGAAGCAGGCTGCTCTAACAGGTCTCCTGGCACCACTGCAGAGCCCAGAGCCTGGCCTGCCTTGCTCTCCCTTGCAGGAGGAAAGGGTGTTTCATGCCTGAGTTGCATGGTCTGCAGTGTGGGTGGGTCATGTGTGCACAAATGGAGGCTGGGAGCTTTTATAAACTCGTTGTCTTAGCACGGTGCTGATGGTTTCCTATTTCCTGCTGCTAAACGTGCTCTGCGCGCCTCTCTCGCAGCCAGCAATTGAAATACAGACTTTGCTCCCAAGTGCTCCCCCCCAGTGCCCTGTATGCCCTGTGCTCCCTGTCTCGCTTGAGGAGGCCCAGGGTCGAGCTCAAGTAGGATTTTTGAGATTCTTCACTGGGGCCATTGCAGCTGAACTTCAGCTGACAGCCTGAAGGGGTGTCCCTGGGGTGTTGCGTGGTCTCTAGGGTCCATGAGGGGGGTTATGATGGAGTGTTCCTTGAAATGCGTGGGCTGTCTGAGATTACTATCGTAGACTGATGCCAAGAAGCACTCCACCCCCTCCACACCACCTGTGATTCTTTGGCTATTTCAATACTGTTATTTCCTTTGCAGAACAGGTGATCAGAAAGCTGAGAAACATTCTAAACCCATCTCCTTTTGCTTTCTTCCTTACCCTTCCCACCCTGGCCCCAACCTAAATTCAGGCGGCAAGTCTGGCCAGTCCATCTCCAAGGGATGCTCTCCCATTTGCCCCAGTGCTGGGATTAATCTCGGCATAGCGGCTGCCTCCGTTTACTGCTGCGACTCCTTCCTCTGCAACATCAGCGGTTCCAGCAACGTGAAAGCCAGCTACGCGGTCCTGGCCTTGGGTGTCCTCATTAGCTTCATCTACGTCCTCAGAGCTCGCGAATGATGGGGCTGGCCGAGGAAGAGCTGTCTTCCATGGGCTGTCGCAGGTCTCATTAGCCAATATCTTCTCTGTTGCTGTCTGCAAGGAGATCATCTACTTCTCAGCAGGCTTCCAAGGTGGTTGTTTCCCAGACTTTCTGCTCTTCCAGCATTGGAGACCTGGGCAGTTTGGCCAAGCTGTTCTCCTCCTTCTGTGGACATACCCCAGTGCACTCTCACACCTCCTTGGCAAAGGTGGATCATTTTGAAGGGTTTCTGCTTTTATACCTAATACCCCCTCCTCATTTCTAAGGTTGGTTAAACAAGGCTGGGACTCGCCGAGAACCGATTAACACCAGACACCACCTGGTCAAGCGTTCAGACGTTCCTGCCTCTCACCTCCATGGAGGTGCCTGGCACCAGCGTGCTCCAGCACATGGGTGACCCGGGTGTCGGGAATGCATGACCCAGAGAGAGACACATTCCCAGCCCCTTGCAGCTGCAGTCTCTTTTTATAAAAACCATTTTGTTTCTTCTGATCCTGGGCTGACTTTTTCTGCAAAGCAAATGACGTGTACCTTGTCCTTCTGAGATCTGTAAGTGCCAGACCTGAATAAACATGCTCCTGTTGTTACCTGAGATGGGACGTGTGCTGTGTGTGTTTCCTTCCTCCAGAGAGAGAGAGAGAGATTAGAAACGCTGTTATGGAAAATCCAAATATTATGCCCAGCACGAGGGCCTCTTACCCTATCAAGCAGCTTCTGAGTGCTTCATCTCAGCATTCCTTCCAGTTCACCTCTGAGCAACAAGTCATCTCCTCCCTGTCTCTGTCCTTTTTGATGATAAACACCCCTGGGCCAACTTGTTTCATCTCTTTTGGGAATCACCTTTTCCAGGTGCATTTTAGTGAAAACCACCAGTTTTTGGGGTCTGAGTTAACCCCATGACTCCTAATGGAGCAAGCGCACTGGGAGCAGGACCTCTAACAATTAGTCAGCATGTTACAAAGATGTGGTGCCTCGATTTCCCCACTTTGGACTTGTGTGGTGACTGACAACATTGATGCCTAAATGACCTAGGGCAACGGGTCTGATTGCAAATTTTGATGAAGTCAGAGGCAAATATGTCAATACTCAAGAGTTTTAGGTTCAACCTGCAATCCATGGCTGATGGGCTCATAATACGTATGGACTGCAGAAGGTGACCACCACCAAACCTCACACCCCAGCTGTCCCTTGGATCACAGGATCTTCCCAGGTCTTTCAGCAGTGTTGCTTCTGGAAGTTCTTGGCTGCTCAACAGGAGATACGTCATTCTGCTGTCTGCATAGTAGTGGTTTCCTGCCTGTGGACCTACTAGACACAAAACCAGCCAAAACTGAGCCTTAAACTGTCAGGTGAAAGCTTGCTGTTACTTCCACTGATTGATCAGAGGTGCACTTGGCTTTTTTTCTCTTCTAGCAGCAAAAATCAGGTGTAGCAGTGACACTCTTTAGCCATACCCTCCTCCTTGTAGATGGTTCTCCTGTTTGTGTCAAAAACTGAGCAGAAGCCTTGAGCTGCATGCACTGTTCAGTCATACCTCTGTCCTCATTTAAATGAGTGATAAATGGCTTCTTTTCGAAGATGGTGTGCAGATGTATAGAAATACTTGCAACAGAAGTGGTTACATTTTTTTTTTTTCTTCCCATCTTTTAATTAAAATGATAGAGATGCTAATGGCAGCCTTTACAACAGGAGGAACTGGTCATGGTGACGCAACCTGCAATTAGGTGATGAGTTTGGTAAGAATGCATCACTTGTCTCGTTGGTCCTCAGATGTGCCTTCCTCTGGTTCACACATACTCCTTTGTCTTCTGGGACCACAGGGCTTTAGGTGTGCCACAAACCTCTGCTATGCACATAGAGCACAGGGAAAATTGGGAGGGGGGAAATTACTAGAAATGGGGTAAAGGTTCCTTAGCTTCCCTGTGCCTGAGCCTTCCTCCCAAGAGGGTTAGAAACCTTGTTTGCAGGGTTAATTTATTCTTGGCCACTTGCTGTGGGTAGATGCTGTAGTGAGACAAGGCAGCACCCAGAGAGCTCTACCTTGCAAGCAGCGGGGCTGTAAATCTTATTCTAGCCACTGGCTAAAAGATATCTTAGTTTTGGACTCAAATTGCCCTCAAAACACCTCTGCTATGAGCAAAGAGCTAAACTTGAAAGCTATCAGCATAGCTGTGTCCTACTTCCTGTTCATGCCTCTACAGGGCTCTTGAGAATGTCACACTGGGCTAAAGCCATGAGCAGGGTTATGAGGCCTGCTTGCCTCCTCCAGTGGCCATCTCCTTCCTGTCTCAGCATTCTGGCATTTGCCTGTAGTGATGCAAGGGAGCAAGGACTGGCAGGAACAGTGTTCAGCAGGCTGTTTACTTTACATAAATAACAAGTTATATTAATGGTGTTGCCAGGGGACAGGTCTGAAGGTCAGTCCGCATGTGTTCTTGAGCCTATAGATGATGAATAGATTGTATATGGAGGTGTTGGGTTTTTTTTTCCCTCTTCACTCTTGCCTTTCCTCCTCAATTGCTATATTCCTGTGCACTCAGTATATGGAAGAAGAGGTATTTGCAGTTTCTCCTTTCTAACACACATGGCAAAGATCTCCTTGATAGATACATGTGTATTTGAGAGAGAGAGGTTATGACAGCTTGTCAAATGCAGGAGATGTTATTCAACAGTTTAATCAGAAGCATCATATAATCAGTTCTGCCAACTCTCACAATTTCTGGTCCTACTATAGATTTTGTTTCTCCTGCACCCCCCAAATTCCCAGCACCAGAAATCATATGAGAACCTCAGCTGTTGTAAAGCCCAGGAGTGAAAAGTCCTGAAAATGTGCAGTTGTAGTAATTAAAAGCATTAATAATAATAAAATAAATAGTGAGAACCCAGCACTTGCAGAGCATTAAAACTGGTGGCTTGTTAAACCAAGTAACAGATTTGGAACTTGAGGGCCATGGTGGGACAGCCCTTAAGTGCTTTGAATGTGTTGATTTGGACTGTGGAATTAAGAGATCGAGATCTTCACCTTTTTTGACAAGATGAGTGACTATGAGGGCAGGCAGTTTTGGCCCATAGAAACATAAAATATCCTGGAACAGTTTTCACTGGAAAAGAAGGTGGCCTTAAGTAAAATACCTGCCCATTTTGGAGCATGCTAATGAGAAAATGGTTTCTGTGCTTCCATCCTGGAAATGGCTGTATTTCAACGGCAGCTGCTGCCGTCTACCACTATACCATCATTGCAAAGGCTTTCGTTTTTGTGGAGCATGTACTGTCTGTACATGCTTGAAGCTTACTGCGGCACCAGCCCTTTCCAGCCAGGTTTGCTGGGTTTGCTGTTTGCCAAAAAGCAAGACTTAAAAATGAACAAAAGTTCTTCCAGCTGGTTTTGATTATTTGGGTTTTTTTTTACCTCTTTTTTTATTATTATTATTTTCTTTTTATTTATTTGCAAAAGGGCAAAATTCCTTCTTTTGTAAAACACAAACCTGATGTGAGTTCCTTGCACGAACAGCCAGAATAAATAAGGCCAGTTGCTTAATCATTACTCAAAAGATCCACATTGTTAGTCAAAGAGTGTTCTTGCTTAGTGTAAATTTACCCAAGTTTAGGGTTTCTTGAAATGACTTGCCTGCCAGGGACTATATTTGTCATGAAGGAGAATGTTGGTCCCACCATCCCTGTGTAGCTCTGGTTTGGGTGGCTGTGACTCCATACTGGAATGAAGTATGGGTATCCATGCTCTCTGGGAAAGGCAGATGTGGTGCACGTTTGGAGGTTTAGGGCCCAATCGCAAGCCTCTTGCTCCTGTGATCCCAATGCTTTTGTGCTTTCACTGTCGTCCTCAGCGGTGAAGTGCTGCAGGTCTCAGCTGTTTGTCATGAAGATGGTTCTGAATCCTTTCTTGATCCCGGAGGAGTTACTTTGCCCCTGGAAAGTTGCTGTCTGAGGCTATCAAACTGGAATGAGGGATAGACACACCTCATTTTACATTCTGGGCGTGTCAATAATGTCCAGGGAAGTGAAGCCCTGGGTCAGTCCTGCCATCTACTGGCTTTTGCTAGACTTGGTAGAGATGCTTTGAAGCCCGGATCTCACCAAGTCAAGGAGGAACAGTTAACATAAGAAATCAGGAGTAGGGAGTCATGGGCGAGCTACCTTTAACCAGATAATTGCATGCAAGGCAGAGAATCAGAGCCATCAGAGACAGAATGGATGTTGTAATTTGTCCAGCTTTGCTCTGATGGTGTAAATTGAGAAATTAAAGGTTTAACAGGCTTCCCAGATACAAATGTTTTCCAAGGGAACACTTCTTTTTTTCCCAGCCCAAATCCTGATGTTTCATCAAAACTGAAACTCTTCATGAAAATATAATATGACCAATAAACTGTTGCAGAAAAAACCCACTGACATATTTTATTTCAGCTTTGTTGGATGATCTCATTTCACTGAGATGGGTACGCTGAAATGTTGATTTTACTAATACATATTTATGAGATTTGTAACTGTGTATTACCTTTGTTGGAACAGATTAAGCAGAATAAAGAAACATTGATTCCTTTAAATATATTAACATAAATGTAAGTGTAGCGAATGTTACATATTGTTTCTTATACTCTAATAAAAATATATGGAATTAATAAAAAAGGTACACTTGGAACAAAATCTTCAGATGGTTCTGCACATATTATAGCTCTTACCTCTAGATTTGTGTGAAAAGAATGTGCTTGGGTTGGATTCAAAGCCCAGAGCTGGGGGTTGCAGGCCAGTCAAAAGGAGGACAGATGTGAAGCTGAGCTTATAGACTATATAGGGAGGGACAAATCCATACATGTCATCTCAAGTGCCTTGGAGACTCTTCCTGGTGATGGAAAAAAGAACAAGGATTGTCTTTGCCTTCAATAGTTGTGCTCATAAATATCATTGACTTGCCTGTGACCCTACTGGGAGTGAAGATGGGGTTTGTCCTTTGAGCCTGTGCCCTTTCTTGTCGGAAAGGGAGGCTATTTTGGGTGCATAATGGCCCCTCTGTAGATGTCTGTGTGCAGCTGCTTCCCTTCCAAGCTCCTTGGGCCTGCAGTGCTGCAGGGGCTGCTCTGACCCTGCTTAAGCCTGCAGACATATGGGCATGGGACTGGTTGCTCTGGAGACTGACTCCTGCTCTCCTGAACTTCTCCTTTGCAAAAATGTGTCATTCTCTTTTTTTTTTTTTCCTGTAAAACTTTATTATTTCGAGGAGCCCAGTTGGATCCCATGGGGGGAAGGAGATTATGTTCCCCAGGGAACGTAGAATAAATGCAGAGTAACTATGATGGACTCTCAGGAGTATCTTAGAAACAACTACAGGTTGTTTGAAACAAAGACATACAAATATCTTACCTTTCCTCTGGGTAACCCCAGCCTGAACTATCTCCTTCCTGTGAAAGGGTCTTCCCCACTGCTCCCCCTCTTTCCAATCTGTATTTTGCAGCCTTGCTGACAAATGTTTTTGGGTATGGGAGTGTACCAGTGGAGACAAGGAGTATTTAGGGGAGGCCACAGGAGAAACCTGCCCCCAAGAGGTTACATCTCCCTCCTGCCTGGTGTTCCAGTCCTTTCTCCTCACATTGACACTCACTTTCCCACTACTGCTCTGTGGGGACATGTCTATCTCTACACAGGCCCAGCACGGGCTCTCCCACATTTCAGGCGTTCAGAAAGTTTAGGGAAATGGTGACATTTCTCCAAATCTAAGGGAGGACACCATTAATGTTTTGACACAGAAGTAATAGAGATAGTTCCTTCACTAAGGTCCATATTTCCAGGTGAGCCTTGCTGAGAGATATAGCAATACCAAATGCCTGAAAGTATTTCTGGAAAGTAAACAACACGGGCTGTTGCCAGTGTTTCTGTTTCAGCTGGCTCTGCAGACATTTCTCACTGGCATCCCTAGGTCGTGCTGATTATCTCAGGGTATGAGACACCATGTGCTAGCAAACGGGTCTGAAACAGGGGAATTCCTACCTCCCTGTCTCTACCCTCTGGACATGCCTCCACTGTAGCAATGGCAAACACAGGTTTAGGAGGAAGAAATAGCCCTGGTGCAGGAGGGAAGTCCCCAGAAATTAGGTTAATTTGCTAATTTTGATGTGAAGGAGTTAAGAAAAGTGTGTAGGTGGATGGTTTTCAAGTGAAAATTTGAGTGGTGCTAAGGGAAGAAAGAAAATCTCTGAATCAAGAGCTCCACCTTCCTGCCAGTGCTTTACCCTTTCCACTTTCTTTCCTCCTGTTTCCTTTCCTCTCCAGTTCATTCGTGGGTGTTAAGGTCCACACAAGAGGCCATGGGGAACAAAGAGGAAGATGACACCTCCAGGCTGCAATGCTGACCTGAGAAGGGAGGAGGCTGGAAAGGTGAGAGGTGCTTTGCGGGAACATGGACCTTACCACTCTCTACAACTACCTGAAAGGAGGTTGGAGCAAAGTGAGGCTCGGTCTGTTCTCTCAAGTAACAAGCAATAGGACAAGAGAAAATGACCTCAAATTGCATCAGGGGAGGTTTATGTTGGATATTTGGAAAAACTTCTTCCCCAAAAGGGCTGTCAAGCCCTGGAATTGGCTTCCCAGGGACGTGGTGGAGTCCCCATTGCTGGAGGTATTTAAAAGCCATGTAGATGAGGTGCTGAGGGACATGGTATAATGGTTGTCTTGGCAGTGTTAGATTAATGGTTGGACTTGATCTTAAAGGTCTTTTCCAACCAAAATGATTTTATAATTCCATGTTGCAATCTTCCTGCATATCATTCTCCCAAGAGAAAGAAATGTACAATGATAGCATATCTTGGTCTCCTTGGGTTTGGGGATCTGGCCCTTGCTGGGACACTTAGCCATCTAAGTTGCAATTAAGTTAATAACTCTTGTCCATTGTGGAGAGGGAGTTAAGATATAATGACTAAAATGTAACACACAGAGCATCAAATCCATGGGGAAAGAGGTGTGAGGAGCTGCCTTGCTCTCCTTCTCCATACCAATTAACACAAATGATGACTGGGTGTATTGAGTTTCACCCAGATTCTTGTCATGTCCACGTTACCGAGAGCAATGTCACATCTTTTCCCTGAGTACCAGGTGCTCCTGGCTCTGATTCTGTTTTTTCATTGCTCAGATCTCTGGAATGTGGTCACCTGTTGTTGCACAAGAGTGTTGAGGTTTGCAGGGTATCCTTTCATGAGCTCAGACCAGTTAAACCTATTGGTTCCAAGAACAGCACCCAGTTAGTACCATGGGCTAAACTTTTAGAGGAAAGAGGATAAAAACAAATACGAGGACTCAATAGATATGGGATGGTAGCACCTCATATGTGACCACTTTGCAGCATTCAGGTTCTTTTTAAGGGGCAAGTTGTAGCTACTTACAACGGAGTTCAACTTACAGTTTGTTCAAGGCAATTAAGGCATACTGAATTTTTAGCCCTCTTTTTTATTTTCACATGGAAGTATCTTATCCTAAAGCTGGTTGGGACCAAATGATTATGAAGCCCGAATTCTGGAAACACTGAAAACTAAAAAACTACCAAAATAATCCTTGAAGTTCCTCCCTTCCTTACTGGGGAAATGGGCTGTGATTAGGCATTTGCAGTTCCTTCTCTTGTCGGAAGGTGTCAGTGGCAGGCGCAGAGCTGCCAGTGCAGTCTCGGTCGGATGTGGTGGGATGGGTGAGCTGACATACCGGGAGCACAAGCCCTTTCTACTAAGGGACATGACGCAAAAAGAAATTCATCGGGAGATGAAGAAGAAGAGCGTTAGCTCGACTTGCTCTTCACTATATCACAAACACGGAGACACCACAACCTTTCTGGTCTCCTGTTCCAGTTCTTGTACACTCACATGTGAGAAATATTTTTTTCATATCTGACCAGAATTTATCTTCCTTCAGCTTGTGGTCAGTATTCATCCTCAAGGACAGTTCAGCCTTCTCTTTGCCTTTTTATTTTTTATGTCAGATTCTGTTAGACTCCCCCCCTGAGCCCTCTCTTCTCAGCCTTTTTTCCAGACTGAACAAACCCAGCTCTATCCTAACTCCCCGTATTGCCTGTGGTCAAGTCCCTGACCAAACCACACGAGAACCTGCGATCAGAGACATGGTGGGACAGCACTCACACAACTGAGTGCTACCATGGCTGGATACAAGGTGTTTAGGAAAGACAGCCCAGGAAGGTGAGGAAGGGGAGTTGCTTTTTATGTGAGAGAGCAGCTGAAGTCCATGGAGCTCTGCCTAGGAATGGGTGGTGCATCAACTGAGAGTGTATGGGTCAGGATGACTGGGCAGTTCAACGCAGGTGGTGTTGTAGTGAGTGTCCTGATATGGACCACCTGGTCAGGAAGAAGCAGATGAGGCTTTCTTCAGACAACTGGAACAAGCCTCCCATTTGCAATCCCTCATCCTCATGGAAGGCTTTCACTACCCTAATACCTGCTGGAGGAGCAATACAACAGGGCACTAGCAATCTATGAGGTTTCTGGAGTGCACTAGTGACAACTTCCTGACACAGGTGACTGAGGAACCAACATGGACATTCACTCTCATGGACCTTGTACTTACAAACAAGGGAGATCTTGTTGGGGATGTGAAAGTTGGAGGCAGCTTTGGCTGCAGTGACCATGAGGTACTGGAGCTCAAGATCTTGAGAGATAAGAACAAGAGAAAAATATCATCACAACCCTGGAGTTAGCATGGATTCACAAAGGGGAAATTACACCTCACCAGCCTGGGAGCCTTCAGCAATGAGGTGACTGGCTCAGTGAATGATGCAAGAGAAGTGGAAGTACCTTATTAAGGCTTTCAGCACTGTGTCCCACAACATCCTTATAGAGGAGTGGACAAAGTATGAGTTAGATAAGTGAACAGTGAGGTGGACTGAAAACCAGTGGAGCAACTGGGCCCAGAGGCTTGAGATCAGTGGCACAAAGTCCAGTTGGAGGCAAGTCACTAGTGGGGTCCCACAGGACTCAATGTTGGGATCTTCATTAATGTTTGTCATCTTCATTAATGACCTTGATGATGTGTCAGAGCTCACTTTCAGCAAGTTTACAGATGATAAAACTAGGAGGAGTGGTTGATACACCAGATGGGTGTGTTGACATACAGGGGGACATGAAGAGGTTGGAAATATCAACAGAGAAGGACCTCAGGAAATTCAGCAAATGGAAAGGCAAAGTATTGTATCTGAGGAGGAATAACATCAGGCACCAGGATAGGCTGTGAGCTAGTTAGGGCAGAAAGCAGCTATGCAGAGAAGGAACTGAAGGTCATAGTGGACACCAAGTTGCACATATATTCCTTGGTGGCAAGGAAGGCTTGCAGCACAGCACAGCCTCCTGTGCTGCATTAGTCAGAGCATTGCCAGCTGGTTAAGGGAAGTAATCCTTCCTCTCTACTCAAATCTTGTGAGGCCACACCTGGAGTCCTGTGTCCAGTTCTGGCCTACCTAACAAAGGGGAGATATAGACATACTGGAGAGAGTACAACAGGCCACAAAGATGATGAAGGGACTGGAACATCTATGCTGTGAGAAGAGGATGAGAGATTGGCAACTTTTCAGACTGGAAAGCAGAATACTCAGGGAGAATCTTATCAATGTCTGTAAATATCTGAAGGGAGGGTGCGTAGAGGACAGAGCTAGGCTCTTTTCAGTGGTTCCCAGTGACAGGATAAGAGGCAAAGGGCACAAACTGAAACACAGGAAATTCCATTTAAACATGAGAAAAAAAGTCTTTCTCTAAGTGTGGATGAATGCTGGAAAAGGCTACCCAGAGAGGTCATGGAGTTTCCATCTTTGGTGATATTCAAACCCAACTGGACACAGCCCTGGGCAACCCACTCTAGTTACTCTACTTTGAGCAGAGGGATTGGACTGGACAATCTCCAGAGGTCCCTGCGAGGCTGAACCATTTTATGATTTGTGTGAATTCTGCAGATGAGGGTGTTTTCTCTCCTCTGCTTTGTGACAAGTGCTATGAACCAGTCTTGTCTCCCATGGATCTTCCTTTGACCATTTGCCAGGACCATTAGACAGGCTGAGCTGCTCACCTGGCTGGGAAACATCACTGCAGTGCTGCTTCCCTTGCCTTTACCAGGGACATACTCTCTGGGAGACAGAAATCTGGACGTGAAAACTGGGATGTTTCTTGCAGCTGAGACTATCACCTAGGCAGTGGAGATCTCTTCAACATACATAGGTTTTCTACTGGTTTGGACAGTCTGAACCTGAGAACACACTCCTACTAGTCCTCAGCCAAAGACGCATGGATGTTTCCAGCTTCAGTGCCAAACACTGCAGTCTTAGAGGTAGATGAGGAGGGCCTGGAGGCAAAGCTGCTTCCTTTCAGTAAGGACATTTACCTTTTTACATGTCTTGTCCTTGTTCTTCCCTTCTGGGTCAATGACAAGTGACTCAGATAGGAAAGTATCTCTTGTTCTTTGGATTAAGACTTGAAGGAACATAGGGGATAATTAAAGCAGGTGACAGCTAAGCTGAGCAAATGATTTATGTTCCTGAATTGTTAACAATGCCTCGGAAAGCTGGATGGAGTAAATAATCTGGAAACAAGTGATTACTGCCTCAGTCAGTCAGGGTTGATGGGAAGGGAAAAGATACCAGCTTGAAAGCAAAAAGCAAAAAAAACCACAACAAACCCCAAACCAGGTAACTAGAAAAATTTGACAAGGAAGGAAGAAAAATCCCCAGTAGTTATGAATACATGATCAATGCTTTCTGTATACATTATGAACAGAGAGGAAGAACACACTTTAGTATTTATTATCTCCTGTAAGATTCCCCCACAGGACCACTGTATTCATGTGCTGGCCACTGGCCAGGCAAGTGATAAATATGAAGGTCCCACCCACCCAGAAAGAGTTAAGTGCTACACAGAGATTAGTCTAAATAATAACCTAGAGATAAGAGGTACCTGCATTGAATTTAAAGAGTAAAAAAAAAAAAATAACACATGCATGGAGCAGAGGGGATGGGTATAGTGAGGTCTGGTGGGAACTGGGGAAGAGCAGCAGAGTTAAGGAAACCCTTCATACTTGTGGTCTTGTCTGATCTGTCTGCCCCAGGTGCTGCACTACCCAGCATCCTTCATATCCCAATTCAGTACCAAGGTGAAGCCCAGTGTGGAGAGAGCTGCCAAGCTTTCTGTACCCATCTGCAGCTTTCATCTAGAGCAGACCGACCTGTTAGCAGGTGTGAAAGACACAACTCTCTGCTCAGCAGGGCACTTCGAGCTTGTTGGCTTGAGGGGACACATGTCTTGTCCCCATGGGCACTTTCCAGCAACTCCGTTCTGGGAATCATCTGACTTTTACATGCTCAATAGGCTTGAAAGAGAGCTGAAGTGTCCTGCAAAGCTGTGCCAAACCAATAGTTTCAAAGTAGAGATGTGTTGGATCTTGGCCATACATTGTAGGGAATTGTAGTAAAATCAATTAGTAGGAATAAGGCTGCTCTGACTAATGAGCTAATGAGTGATGCCTGAGTGGAAATGGCTCTAAGAGACCTGCAGGGTTGGATTCCTGGTACATTATTCATAGGGATAGGTCAGATTCAGGCTCGGCACTGTTTATTTTTTACTTTGCTTTTCTGGGTTTCTCTTTAATTTTTAAGGACGCTCCTCATCAATGGAGGAAATGGAGGAGAGCAAAGATCTCTGCTTAATTCCTCTCTTTTAAGTGTGAAGTAACTCTTATCTATGGAGAATTGTGGTTTCTAGAGCGATAGGTGGGGGACATGATTTGTCAGAGGTGAAGTTCATGGTAATTTGGTCCCTGTCCCTCTGCACACCAGCAGGTTTACTGATTATACTTAACCCATCCTTGCTGCTGGCTTCCTTACGTGGCTTTCATCATTGACACTATTTTGAAGCTCCTGGGACAAAACTGTGATTTGTTTGAGCAAATCTCTTCTTTAGCCTTTCTAATAAAGGGCTTATACTGTGATTATGATCAAGGCTACAACATGCACTAACTTAGTATCCACAGTGGGGAAACTGAGATTATTTTTCCAAGGCAAATCATTGACAGAATAAACCTCTATGTATGTGTCTTTCGGGACAGCACTTACCCCTGTTGCTTCTAGTAACTCATTCACCTTCTATCAAGGTTACATGAAAAATGCTGGTGAAAAAATAACATTAACTAGTGGTTACACCATGTGGAGCACAATACTGGCTCTATTTATGGAGTTGCTGCTACCTTGCTCTGTGAGCCTAATTAACCTCTCGGCATCTCAGCTTCCTTATATCTGATTTTGAAATAATATTTAATCATCTTAATGTGGTTTGGGGTTTAACGTGTAGGTGTGCAGCAAAAGATTAATAGTGGTGTATGACACAGCCATGTCAGCAGCCTTCCACATTTACCTTTGGATCCAGTCATAGCTTTCACTTATGCACCTGAGTACTCTGGAAAGCTGCGGGATTCCTAGGAGATACATAAACAGATTATTAGAATCAAAAGAAGGGAGAGTTGAAAGTAATCAAGTCAAGAAGGCTCTCAATCAAAACTGCTGCCTGCACTTCTCAATGCACACACTCAACCCACGGTCTCTGAAACTCTGCACTGGAAGTGGATGGGTATTATTTTAGGACTTCCCAGTGGGACCGCCTCAGCTTGGTAATTAGGCAATGTGAGCCAGTTTATTGTGAGGTTATGGGTTTTGGAGACTTATTTCCAGCCTGGATGCAACTGTTGCAGGACTGCTCACAACAAATGAAGATGCTTCCACCCAGGGACTGTCTCAGCTGGGCAGGTAGGACAGGAAAGGGGTTTGACACAGGTTTCTCAGGCTACAAAGAAACATTTGACTCTGAACTTTTATTTATGAACAGAAATTCTCCTGAAATGTAGCATTCTTCTACCAGTTTGCCTTTGAACACATGCTAGAATGTGTCTTTTGTTTTGTTTTGTTGATTTTTTTTTTCCAAGTCCATATTGTGGGTTCTTGAGGCAGGTTCATACAGCTTTTTTTTTTTTTTTTCTCTGTAGTTAATGAAACCCCCCCAACACAATGGACTGTGATCACCCACAAAATCATAAAAAGAGTTTGACAAAATGCTCTTTAGATGTTCCTATTAATTCCTGTTATTTCTTTGGTGACTTGCCAACACTGCAAGGCAATTTGCACAGGGTGTGCATAAAAGAAGGAACATTTCAGGTGATGCTTAAAGACTCAGATAAGATCAACTGAAACTATAAACAAGTGAGGTATGTGGTCACCCCCTCAAAACAACCTTCCAAACTAGAAGCAGGGAACAGGATTTAAGCAGGGTGTTGGCGTATAGTCTTCTGTCCAAAAACTTACCATGTAAAGGAGATTATATGTGCATGTGAAACCAACCATCAAGTACACATTGTTTGAGGTCATTTAATACCAGAAACCAAAAAACACACCCCTTTCTATGTTTAGTTTGTTGGTTTTATTCCTAAGAACAAAGCAAACATGATCAGCGTGATCTTAATAGGATTATAAAATTCTCTGCTGAACATGAAAAACATCAAACCAAGAATATACCCTAGATAATTTTGGGGTGGAAAAAACTGCTCAACTTTCATAATCAACATGACTGTATTATGGAGGCAGCAATAGGTCTGAATTCCTGAGGGTGTAGCTCACCCTGAAGTGTTGTTTCTAAATGAAACAGGGCTTGCTAAAATGATGAGAGCATCTCTGGAGCTTTTAGGTTTGGAGGAATGATGATTGGTTGTTTACCTGGAAATAGCAGAAGACCTTTTAACATTTGAAGTCTTTGAGTGATGCTAACCCTGAATAAAGTTCCTCCAATGGTGCGATAGCAATGGTGGTGGGAGTATCTCCAAGAACACCTTTGCTTCAGCTTTCCCACCTTTCTTTCTTTATTAAAAATGCGTGTTGGGCAGGCACCTGGCATAACCCCAGAAAGGCTCTTCTTTACCAGTTTTCACAATTCCACAATCAAACTTGCTTATCACACATTGTAGGAGGATTTCCCAGCATGGTGCTGTCCTGAGGCACAGGAAAAGCAGGCAGGTGTCTGGGGCAGCAGGGTTTGGGGATGGGAAATCCAAGGTGTTTGGCAAGTAAAAAGGTCATGGGCTTGCCACCACACTTGGAGAGAGTTGGCTCACAGCAGAGGGACTTCTCCAGTCACCTTCCTCACTGAACTACCCTAGATAGGGAGTCTGAGAGACTCCCTAGGACCAGGCTTTTATGGCCTGTTGCCATGGTTTTCCCAGTGCTCCCATCACCTCTGTCCATAGATGACAAGTAGAGGAGAGAGGATGACAGTATGCTCCCACCCTCAGTCCCCTGAAGCCCTGGTCACAGCCTGGGGAGAGGTATTACAGTACCAACCCCTCAACCATGCTGTTTTTAGTAAGGGATTGCAGGCCAGCTTAGTTTTCCACTTCTCCTTCTGGTGATAAACTTTGGCCCCTTTTGAGGGTAAAAACACAGAGGGACTGTTGTAACAGGACAAGGAGTGATAGTTTTAAACTCAAAAGGGGGCAGATTTAGATTAGATCAAAGGAAGACATTATTTACACCAAGGGTGGTGAGACCCTGGCCCAGGTTGCCCAGAGGGGTGGTCGATGCCCCATCCCTGGAAACATTCCATGTCAGGCTGGACAGGGCTCTGAGAAATCTGCTCTAGTTAAAGATATTCCTGCTCAGTGCAGGGGGGTTGGATTGATTACCTTTAAAGGTTCCTTCCAACCCAAAACAGCCTGTGATTCTAAGATTCTGTAAAAGTATGTGAGCTTCAATTCCTTGATGTTCACAGCAACAGATCCCCTTTTCTCAGGATTTGTGGAAACCACCTAGGTCTCTCTAACCACTACAAAGAAGAAATATCACCAAGCCACAAGATGAGGAATAGACAGCAGAATTATTTAATACCCCTGGCTTTACACATCATGCCTAGACACAAAGCACCCGGCTTAATCTCAGTTATTGTCCACCATGCAAACCCTCATTTTCTTCTCCAAGGAACATGAAAAGAGATGACGGTAGGGAAGGAGGTGGGGCCTGCTTTGTAGCTCATTCAATTCCTTTATAGCTCAATCAGACTCGTTTTTCCAGTAGAATTGGATCTAGGGTCAGAATCGGTACATGGGAAGCCAACAGGAGGTGTACCATTAAAGCCAGCAGTGAAAAGTAGTGGCAGCCCATTGACCAGGTGACGAGGGTCCGTGCAAGATGAAGGTGTTTCTGCTTCTTTTGTTGGTTGCCGTCATTTGGATGGAGTTTGGTAAGTTCCTGCTTTGATTTATCCACACTCCTGCAGGAGATGCAGCATGATTGGATGGGGTGCATCCTGAAGTCCATGCCTCCAACTTTGAGCACTTGTCAGACAAAAAAAAAAATAAAAAAATCTGTCTTTGGAATATTTCCAGCCTGGCAGTTGTTCAGGACCATCACTTTCTCATTGTGATTGTTAGTTTAGGCTCTTTAGGAAGCATTACAGGACCAAATGTGATTGTACCGTGTCATTTTTTTAATGCAAATTTTGACTTTCACTTTTAATGTGTTCGTGCTCAATCTCACTCTATTATTTTTTTAAAACCTTTATATTCCTCTTTTGATACTTAATCCTGAAGCTCCACAGCTTAATGCAGTGTGTGTAGCGGCTCTCTCTAATTATGTGTTGCATGTGTCATTTATTAAACTTCAGCCATTAGAAGCAGGTAGGATGGGCTGGGCCATAAAGCTGGTGGCCCAGGTACTGCAGGGCTGATTTTTCCAGCTTTATTTACTAACACACTGTGGTTTGCATGAAGTCAAAGACAATTTTGGCAGACTACCCTGTAAGACAAACAAGTGTGAACTGTGCTGGGGATTTTGCCCATTTTCAGCATCATTTGAGAGTTTGTCACCCCAACTGGGGTGGGACAGACCACCCCAAAATCATCCCTCCTTTCTGTCCTTAATAGGCTACCTGCCACCTCAATGGCATGGGTAGGCTTGAAGCACACAGTCAAGGTGGGCAGCCAACAGCAATCTAATATTGGGGTTGACCCATCTGGAATGTGGAGGTAGGGAACAAGCCCTGTGAATCCAGTCTGTACAGGGATGCCATTCAAACCTTACCCCTCCATTTCCATCCGTGGGATTCAGTGTCTTCTCCTTTATCACCAACTCTATGATGTCAAACATGGAGGGATGTCTGGGATATCTCTCTGATGAGGAAAGGCTGATATACATAAAAACATAGAAATGTCTGGGTTGGAAGGGACCTCTAGAGGTCATCTCATCCACCACCCCCCTGCTGAGAGCAGGGACATCCTCAACTAGAGCAGGTTGCTCAGAGTTCTGTCAAGCCCTACCTTGAATGTCTCCAGGGATGGGACCTCAACCACCTCCCTGGGCAACCTGTTCCAGTGCTCCACCACTCTCATGGTAAAGAACTTCCTCCTTATTTCTAATCTAAATCCACTCCTTTCCAATTTAAAACCATTTGGAGGATTTGGGGGAAGAACACAGCTGTTGTTTGGAGAGGCAGAGCCAGAGCTGGAACAGCAGCCCTCTCTTTTTTTGTAATGCACTGACTGTCCTGTTATCTCTAAGACGTGTATCCTGGCTATGGTCATTGGTAGTTCAAAGCCTGGGGATGCTTCTGCTGTGTCAAGATCAATGAGAATTTCATGTGCTCACCACATCTGCTACAGTAGGGATGAATCATCACTGGTCTCCAGAGCAGGAGATGTTTCCTTTCATCATACCCCGTTCATTCTGGGGATTTGTGCCTGCTTGTCAATGGAGAGATGTCAGTTCAGAGAGGAACATCACTAATTAATAGATGATGGCTTGGAGAGAAGGGGACTCTGTGCTCAGATCTCCTTAAGGGATGGACATGAATCTGAATGGCAGAATATATCAGAAAAGCAGTGGGGTGGGATACAAATTTGGTGCAGAATTGACTCACCAACCTAATGATGTCGTCCTGCTTAATGAGACTTTGTCAAGAATCAGGCATCTGTGAAGCAGAAGCCATGATCCAGTGCTGTCACATCTCTCCCTTCTTGTCCTTCCCCACTTCCCTGTCCCATTCAGGTGGGCAGACTGAGGATGGATGTTTTGATCTGTCAGGCAAACGTATGCAAATTTCTTCTGTGCACTCTCACCTCTCCAAAAGCTGCGTTAAAACAGGATGTATCTGCAGCTCCTTCAAGCTTTCTTCTGGGCATGAGTGGAATCTGAGTAAATTTGACTTTTCCTGGAGAGGCAGACAGAGTGAAGGATGGAAGCTCTGACAATGTGCAAGTGAAGCTAAGCAAAATATAAGAAATTCCAAGATTTTCTGTTTTTTTATCTCATCTTTTGCTTTCACGACTCTAAAATGAATGTGCTATATATACTTGAAAATATTTTAGCATATTGTGTTTATCTCTTCTTTTAATTCAGACTTCTAATATGTCTCTCTTCCTTTTTATAGTGTAATTTCATTTTTAAGCTACTGGGTGTCTGCCTGTCTATGTTTAAGTTCATAGGCTCTTAAAACAAAAAGGGACCACTACAGTTTTGTTATCTTCACAAACAGCTGGAGTAGCTACTCCAAATCTTACTTAAAACAGGACTTTTTAGATCACAGATCGTTAAGTTTCCTCCCTGCTCTGTGAGATGCCAGCTGACTATTGTTGATGAAGAGCTGCCTCGTTTGCATGAATAAAGTTGTTTCATTACAACTTTTGGTTATTTTACTGTGTTGAACACTTCCTGATGGGCTGTATTTTCCAACTCAAAAAAAGACAAACCCCAAAATATCTACAGCTACTATTTAACATCTTTATCTGTGTTTGAACCTGTTAGTCTGAGTGAAATTAATGAAAATAGTGAAATATAATGAAAAAAAAAAATGGGTTTGCACAAGTTGGGGACAATGCTCCCTTAATTTGATGTCCCTTTGAGCTCGTCTTTTGTTTGGTGTGTTGTTATTTTTTCAAAGAGGAAGACAAACACTGTGGCTTTAACTTGTCCAGTGACGAATATCATGAAATCTGAGAATATTGATGAAAATTCCTCCCTAATGATGTATTTGACAGCTGTCAAGTGTAGAATAAATGCAAACAAAGCATCAGTCCACAATGGGCCAAATAGATTAGTAAAGTTTGCTTTTAATAAAAGCAAGATAATTGCCATGTCTGCTTATAAAAGGGCTTTTCTGCCTTACTACTTATGGCTGAAGTTGCATTATCTGTTTTCATAGGTGACTTGCTTTCCTGAGGCTGCTGTTGTGACACCCTGTTTTAGGCGTGCTGAGATGAGCTGAATTGTTTGGTATATTTTCAGTGGGGTTTAAAGGGATTTCGGCAGAGCTGTCACAACTCCTTTTCAGACCTAGGAGGGGCTGCTGCTCTGTGGTGGTACCAAAATGTATTGCTATGGCTGTGAGGTGTACACATTCAGGTGTCTGCTACAGCGTTGAAGAGAAGACCTAGATCAAGTGTTGAGTTCCTCAGAAAGAGCAAAGTGGTCTGAAAAGCTTGTCGAAAAAAAAGGTTTTCTTGGTGATAGGAAATGCCAGACACTATTTTGGTTTGATATCATTAGCTTGGAGTAGTCTGGAACAACACATCACAACAATCTGTGCTCTTCATGGTCAATTCTTAAAATCTGTTAATCTCAAAAGATTTTAGACACTGAAAGACCTGGGCTGTGGTCAGTCTGCATGTCTAGGAGCCAACTGGCACCTCCAGGCTTGCAAGGGCCTTTGCAGGTCAGCAGGGAGGTGATGAAGAGCACCCATGAACTTGGTGATGAGGCAGGGTGAGCTACCTTGGACTGGATTTGGAGATCTGGGTGCCTAGAGCTCCCAATCTCTGGAAAGAGATGCCAGAGTGGACAGTACCAGATGAAACTCCCCCTGCTGCAACTCACACTTGAGTCTGACTTTTCTGTGTATCCATATCCTTCACCAAGGGGAAGTCATGCTTATCCAATTTGATAAACTTCTGGGATTAAGTGATTCTCATGGTAGATGAGGGTAGAGCATTGGATATTGTCTACCTGGACTTCAAGAAGGCCTTTTGCATTGTCTCCTGTAAGATCGTTGTAGACAAGCTGTTGAGGTATAAGCTGGATGAGCAGATAGTGGATGAAAACTATCTGGATGGCCAGGCCCAGTGGATGGTGATCAGTGTCACAGAGTCTACTTGAAGGCCAGTAACTTGAGGTGTACCCGAGAGGTCAATACTGGCTCCAGTCCTGTTTAACATTGTCATTAATGATCTGGACGATGGGGCAGAGCTCACCCTTAGCAAGTTTGTGGATTACACAAAATTGTGAGGAGTGGTTTATATATCAGAGGGCTTTGTTGCCATTCAGGGGACCTTGTCAGGTTGGAGAAATGGGCTGCCAGGAAATGTATGACATTCAACAAGTGGAAGTATAAAGTTCTGCCCCTAAGGAAGAACAAACCCATGCATCAGTATATGCTGGGGGCCATCCAGATGGAAATCAGCTTGTCTGAAAAGGATCTAGAGGTCTTGGTGGACACAAAAGTGAACATGAGCCAGCCATGTGCCCTTGAAGCAGAGAAGGTTAATGGTATCCCGGGTTGTATTAGATGAAGTATTGCCTGTAGGTAGAAGCAGGTGATCCTTCCCCTCTACTCAACACTGGTGAGGCCACACCTGTGTCCAGTTCTGGGCTCCTCAATACAAGACAGACATGGACATACTGGAGAGAATCCAATGAAGGGCCATGGAGGGTGATTCTCTTTCCTCTGAGAAAAAGCTGAGAGAGCTGGGACTATTCAGCCCGGGAAAAAAGAAGGTTCATTGAGGGTCCTTATAAATGTCTATACATACCTGAAGAAAAGGTGCAAAGAGGACAGAACCAGGCTCTTTTCAGAGGTGCCCAGTGCCAGGACCAGAGGCAGAGGGCACAAACTGGGACACAGGAGGTTCCCTCTGAACATCAGGAAAAGCTTTTTTACTGTAAGGGTGACTTGAGCCCTGAACAGGTTGCCCGGGTAGGTTGGGGAATCTCCATCCTTGGAGATATTAAAACGCCATCTAGACACAGTACTGCACAACTGGCTCTAGTAGGTGGTCCTGCTTGAGTTGAGGGATGGGATTAGATGATCTCCAGAGGTCCCTTTCAAGCTCCATTATTCTATGATTCTTTGATCTTGTGAGTCTGTGAGTCCATGATCTCTTTCTGATGTTCTACTAATGTAAAGCTAGGGAGAAAAGCAGATGCAAGAGTTGAGGTAAAACAGCTACCAAGTATTTCCTGTATCATGGGGTCTTCTGTGTATGTGTCTCTGTCTTGCTTGACTTGTTATAAGGGGTCTGCACCCACCTCTGAAGATGGGCTTTGACCATCAGACCACTGTATTTCTCATTCCTATTGGTACAAATACTTTTTACTATTCCATTCCTGTTCTCAGGAAGATATTTTGAAAATATACCCTCCCCAGAGGTACCTGGAGGGACATGAACAGAATCTTGTGGTCCACACTAGGGCCAACCTCATGTTTTATCTCCTTGCAGCACAAACCTTGCAATGTTACAGTTGCCATGAACCTACCACTGTTGATAAGTGTCTGACAATCAAGAATTGCATGAAGAATGAAACCATTTGCAAGACTACGATGTATTCTGTGGAGGATGGTAAGGACAGTCACTCCTTTATCCATATTTTTAACATCAGTCAGTATTCCTACAGTGAACACTGCTGATAGGAGAAGCAGCAATACCTTTGCTCACTTAAATATGTAACCTGGAAGAGAGCTCCCATGGTGAAGAGGGCAGTCTCTTGCTGTTGGAGAAAGTAGTCTTTCCGTGAGTAAATACTTGGTGAATGCAAGCTCGCAGTTCATGCTCAATATTGAGGGTGGTTAGAAGAAACATGTTGACTTGAGCTTGAGACATCATGCTAAAGAGTTCTTGCTCTGCAGGCCATTTGTTTGACTCTCACTATGGATGTGGGTTAAACAGTGCTCTCCTGTCCTGAAAACTGTTCATGAAAGCTGGTTCAAGTCGAGAGGCCAGTAGAGATGAGCTAAGATCACTAAGGTGGGGACATCGATTTCTGGTCATCTGGAGGTAAAACAGAAATGCCCTTGACTTCTCTGGAGTTCTCAGGAAGGCATGTTCAGTCTGACTGGAGACCCTACAGGACATAATCTGTCCAAGTAAAGAAATGCACTGTAGACATGGACTCTTTCACTATCCTGCTAATTCATGAACTTCTCTTTTGCATGTCCCTGTCACACATGGGAGAGGCAGGAGACAGTGAGTAGAGTCAAGGCAGATAAGTGTCTAAATGACCTTTTTCAGAATAAAGCTGATCCTGGCAGGAGACAGAGGATCCAAAGTGCTGTTCAGCTTGGGGCCACTCAGTGGAAACTGTTTCCTATGTCCCTGGTAGGAATCAGACCAATTGTGTTTGAACTGGAGCTAAGACTTTGTTGGTGAAGACAGCTTATGTTTCACTAGGGACAAGGAGAGTTATTTCCCATTCTTCCCACTCCTAACTGTTCCTTCTTTCTTTATTTTTTGTAGTTTATCCCTTCGTGGGAGTCTCAACAGTCACCAAGATGTGCTCTTCCATCTGCATTCCATCTGATGTGGATGGGATTGGCTTGACGCGCCCCGTCTCCTGCTGTTACTCTGACTTGTGCAACACTGATGGTGCAGCTAGTTTGAGGATCAGCTTTGTGACAGTTGGGATTCTGGCAAGTTCCCTTTGTGCCTTCTTCTGGACTAGACTGTGAGGAGCAGATGGGGAGGACTTTCACACCAAAGAACCCAGTGAAGAAGAGAATAAACCCCTGCTAGCCCAGCTTTCTGTTGGGATGCTTCATGGACAACCCTCAACACCTCCCGGAAACTGCTTTTTTTTAGCACCTGCCCTTTTCCCACAACCAAGAGAGCAGCAAAACCCAGGAAGTCCTGACACAAATTTTTTAATTGATTCTTCAACAATTCTCACAAAACTAACAATGGAGTTTCTTTGCTGTGCTGGTCTGGTTGGTTTTGAACAAAAAAAGATCTGCTGTATAAAGTATATTTAAAGCAAAAAACTTTGTGCCTTTTATACATCCCTAGAGCAGTTTTTTTCCCCAGGTGTTAGCCAGCAGAATAGCTGAATTGACCAGTCTTCTCAGATGAAATTCGGTTATGTGGCAGGTCTTCTCCACCCCACAGTTTTGTGCTGGCTCTTTGTTCTGTCTAGATCTTCTTCTTTGTACACAAGAAATTAAAGAGACACTTCTGTGTCCAAATTATGAGGCAGGAGACCAAACTTCCCATGTGGGTGATAGGATCCAAGAAGTCTAAAATCTCTTGTTCTCTGTACCTTTTTGATCAGAATAAAAATAATGTTGTGCTAAAATTGTAGTGATCACTAAAGTCATTTATAGTGCACCTGTCCTCTGAAATTTATTTTCTCCTCTCTCTTCTCTTCTCTTCTCTTCTCTTCTCTTCTCTTCTCTTCTCTTCTCTTCTCTTCTCTTCTCTTCTCTTCTCTCTCTTCTCTTCTTTCTCTGCTCTGCTTCTCTCTCTTCTCCCATGCATTCTGCAACATCTGGCAGATGTTTCTGCAGTGATTTTCACCCATCCTGCATTCCATCCCATTTCTAAAATGAGATCCAGTTGGAACAAATTGCAAGTCTGGATTCACACACAGCTATCAGGTTGCTCAAATATAATTTTCTAATCATTTATCATAGAATGGTTTGGGTGGGAAAGGACCTTAAAGATCATCTAGTTCCAACCCCCCTGCCATGGGCAGGGACATCTCCCACTAGATCAGGTTGCTCAAATCTCCATCCAGCCTGGCCTAGAACACTTCCAAGGATGGGGCAGCCACCACCTCTCTGGGTAACCTGTTCCAGTGTCTCACCACCATCACAGTGAAGAACTTCTTCCTTACTTCTAAACTTTAGCTCACCTCTTTCAGTTGTAATCCATTACCCCTTGTCTTGTCACTAAACTCCCTGATCAAGAGCCCCTCCCCATCTTTTCTGATTCATGTTATACAGCCCTGTGTCCACCCTAGTAGCTCTTTTCCAAACCAAAGATCCCCTGTGTAAATCCAAGTATCACTCATGAACCCTTGAGTTCATGAACCCATTTGTACTCCAGGTACTGAGCACAATAAAGACAGGACTTTTAAAAATGCTGAATAAATCCCATGGGCAAAGAAAGATGTCAAATATTCTCCCCAGTCTCAGGACACGCACAAGTGCCAAGATGTCATATGAGCACTTCATGTTCATGCTGTGCTATTGTTAAGAACTAACACAAGCGAATTGTCACAGACTGGTAAAATGCAGTGTAGACAGGCCATGTTGTGTGGCCACTGGGTTCCATTGTGCCCACCTCTCTGCTTTTCATTGTATCACTGAATGATTTTTATTACCTTCAGGAGCCCAGGGGACTTCACCAGAGCTGATAACTTTCTTCTACAATCTGAAGAAACTGAAATTTCCCTGAGAACAAAGCTGGAGTCCAGATATGTGGACTCATCCCCATCTCTGTCCACAAGCACATGTGACAAACCCTGGTTTATCTTGTTTCACAAAACACAGCTAAAGATAGCACCGTATATTTGTCATTGTTGTAAATGGAGGGTTCTCTAAGACAGGGTCAAAATACCCCAGATACTCACTCATGTGTTAGGGATGGAAAAAATATTAGACATTTCCTATTCACCATCCAGAAGCATGTTAGCACTTCTGCACTTGAAACCAGCATTAATTATGGACTTCCAAAACTCAGGAAGAAATAGAACTTTCAAAGATTTTCACTGCACAGCACTGCCCTGTCTCAGATGTGAGTTATTTGGCTTAGACTACTCTGTCCTTGCCCTGCATTGGTTGATAAGCAGAGTAGCCATGGCCCAGAACATCACAAAATTGTCATGTCGAAGAGCATTTAAAAACAAATACATCAAGAGCCAGATTATTGTGTTATATCATCATTTTAGGGAACGATACTAAAAATATCACCACAGATATGGAGACTGAAAGTAAAAGTAATTGTCAGAAGTACTGAAAAAGCTTGAAATGAAGCCATTGCTGGCCTTGGGAAGGTGAGCAGCTCATATACGGCTGGTGGAGCTAAAGTCATGTCACCAGAAAGGTGCCCAGAGGAGATAACATTGGCTCCCAATTGCAATATAACTGTAGCCCAGTAAACACAATATTGGCGTTGCTTGTAACAGGCTGCACCCTTTTTATTGAATTTGGAAGTCCTCAGGGCTGAGGCTTGTTGGGCTTGCTTTGTCTGAACTTGTCCTGACCTTCCTTCAACTTTGTTTTTGCTTTGCTTACAGCTAATAGCACTTTTCCTAACTGGCCATGTGGCTATACCTGATTTCCTTTATTCTTGTTTATCATGTTATGGTGCAACTGTAAATTTACATCAATAGCCAGGGATTTTTTGTGTAGAATGGGATTTGTTTATGTAGAATGAGCTATTCATGATTCTGACGCAAGGAAATACAGACCTGGTATGGCAGTAGAGGCCTCAAGAGATGGAGGTACAGGACAAGGCACAGAGAATGCTGGCATGGCTTGGCACTGACACCCACTAACCTGTTGCAAAAGGACAAGGGATGATGGTTTTAAAATAAAAGAGGGAAGATTCAGACTAGATATAAGGAAGACATTTTTTACACTAAGGGTGGTGAGACTCTGGCCTAGGTTGCCCAGAGAGGTGGTCGATGCCCCATCCCTGGAGCCATTCCAGGCGAGGTTGGCCAGGGCTCTGAGCAACCTGCTCTAGTTGCAGATGTCCCTGCTCAATGCAGGAGGGTTGAAACTAAATGACTCTGAAAGGTCCCTTCCAACCCAAACCATTCTGTGATTCTATGGTTATGTGAAGAAAGGAAACTGTGACTGCACATCAGCCCTTGGTGGGGATTTCTCCAGATATGCCGAAGAACAGTCAGGCACGTAGCAAATCAGACTGAGCACAAAATGTGACACCTGGGAGAAAATCAGAAAGTCTCAACATCCCGACCATCCTGTGGTTCCATTAGAGGTGAGAATTCATAAAACTGCATGCTTCAGCCCTCTCTTTTACAATGCACTTGAACTGAGGACATTTTTTGTGATCCCCACCAGCTAAAAAAGCATTAGACACAGCTGATTGCAGCCACTTCTTAGTGCTCATGCTCCATGACTTTAGCTTCTGTGTCTGTGTACCTGTCATTGCTTTGACAAGCTACATGCAGAGGAGACTAATCTTCCCCTCCCTTCATTGGCCATGGATGCTTCACCTCTTTGATCTCTGGCCAGTTTGTCAGCATGTTTCCCACATGTCAGCTATTACAACAGGGATCACAGCTCTGGGATGAGATCTAGTCTGAAAAGCATAATATCGGTGTGGGTGAGGCACTGTCCTTTGTAGTTGCACCCCTAGACCACAAGAGAGATCTCAAACCCCAGGGCAATGCTCTCTGGTTGAACATAAACATGAAACTTTCTTGCAAGGCACACAAAATTAGTGTAGAACTCTGTTCCCACAGACCCAGTGTAAAAGCTGTCAGCAACTCCTGGAAATGACATCTCAGTGTATTTATTTCATAGAATCAGAGTGGCAGGGATTGGAAGGGACCACTGGAGATCACCCAGTCCAACCCTGCTGCTCCAGCAGAGTCACCCAGATCAGGGGGCCCAGGATCACATTGTCCAGGTGGGTTTGGAATCTCTCCAGAGAAGGAGACTCCAAAGCCTGTCTGGGCAGCCTGGGCCAAGCTCTGGCACTCTCACAAGAAAGAAATTTCTCCTCATGTTCTGATGGAAACTCCTGGGTTCCAGTTTGTGCCTGTTGCCCTTTGTCCTGTCTCTGGGCACCACTGACAAGAGTCTGACCCCACCCTCTTGACCCCTGACCTTTAGATATTGATCAACACTGATCAGATCCCCTCTCAGACTTCTCTTCTCCAGCTTAAACAGCCCCAGGCCTCTCAGCCTTTCCTTGGCACAGAAATGCTCCAGTTCCCTCAGCATTTTCAGAGCCTCCTCTGGACTGTCTTCAGTAGTTCCTGGTCTCTCTTGAACTGGTGAGCCCAGAACTGGACACAATGGTCCAGAGGTGGTCTCACTAGAACAGGTTATAGGGGAAGCAGAACCTCCCTTGATCTGCTGGCCACACTCTCCTTAATTCACTCTCAACAGTCACAGAATGTCTTTTTTTGTTTGTTTGATTGTTTATTTTTGCTGAAATATAATTCTCATCCACTTCACCTCCATGTCCGTCTACTTTTTTCTGGTCCTTCTCCTTCTTGTGGGCTGTTGGAGGCTTATGCTCAAAGAAAACCCTGTGAACTTTTGATTCTGGAAACAACAAAGAGCAGCTTAACACACCTTATATCTGAGCTCTTTCTAAACATTTCATGGAGCTTCTTTGCCAGCATTTTGCAGCAATGGCAGAAGTGTGAAGTGGACTGATTATTTTTAAAAATGAAAGAAGTACCTATGTAAAATACCCCAGAACCTGTTTTGAAATGCTGGGAGAGGTCAGTAGTTCATGTTGCAGATGCAAGGCCTTCAGAGAAAGATGGATAATGTGACATGTCTGAAAACTGTCTGAGGAAATCAGGCAGGACTTTGCTTGCTCAGTGGAGAGGATTGGCTTTGCAGTAGACATCCATCCTACCTACCCCTTCCCGACACCTGTATGGGCCTGACATATTACCTAACTTTTTATTAATGTGAATGTCTCCCAAAGTGATCTGCATGCTCTTCCTATCTCAGTTTGGCTATCAATTTTTGTAGATCATTCTGGATGCAACTTGTTACTTCAGCTACCAGCTTGAGAGCCCTTCCCCTGGGCCTTGGAGCCATCTAAGCCAGGTTTCTCCAAGAGGCAGCCAGTATCAGCCAGGACTCTTGATAAACACAACATCACTGTATGCGGACCTAAGCTACCTAACACATATTTCCCTGAATATACTGTGTTTTGTCCCTTTTCTCGGTGTCACAGAAAAGGGAGTGAGTTGACTGGACAGGGGAACATTCTGCTTGGAAGCCCTCCAAGTAAAATCCAGCTTTGTGAACTGCATGATATAGCACAGGCAAGGAAACTGGGAGGCAGCAAACACCCCCTGCCAGAAATCTTTATGTTTGAGACATGTCACAGCTTCCTCTGAAAGGCACAAGAAGCATTGTGTTGTGCTTCCAGTCCTCACAGAGTTGTATGATTCTATTGTGTTTGATAATTCTTCCATAGAGGAAGCATTTCAGGAGGCCAAGGCATCTTTGTGATCCCCTGCTGAGATTGCAAAGCCATTCAGTAAAACCCTTAGGAGGAGGCAACAAGGTTTCGTTTTATGTACCTGCACGAACACGCACTTTGTTGGAACTTATAACATGAGCCACAGTCTAGAGCTCAATGTGTTCTCATGCTGCCCCCTCTGGAAGAGCATCAGTCTAATTCACCTGCCATTCACAGAGCTGCACAGCAGGACCTCATCTCATTTATTCCTTATTTACTATCCACAGCTGGTCTCATCTGCTGTCTTTCTCTGTGCCCCATTCTGAGTAAGCCTGGAGAGACCCACCTTGAGTGATGCAGCGCTGTGTTACCTCCTGGAAAAAAACCAAACCAAACCAAAAAGGGTGGTTGTACCCAGAGTGAGCGTCACGGTTTGCAAAAGAATTCATGTGTGCACGGGCTGGGAAGCAGTCATGTACACTTTGAAAAGTTATTTTTCAAGCAAATCTAGATGACTTCGTCAATCAGAGAATACTCATGGTTATATAATAAGAATATCTTTCACTTCTTAATGGCAATGTAAACATGATTTGTGCCCTTAAGGTAAGGCTGTGTCATCAGTCATGGTTATGTGCTTGCAAATCTGTGTTTCCTATGGCAGCTTTAACTTCCCCTTTATAAAGAAACTGTGAAGAACTCACAGTCACTGCTCTGTAGTCCTCTGAAGACTTGCTGACACCAGAAGGTGGTGGTGACATTCAGTGAGACCTGGACAGACTGGGGAGTTGGGTGGAGTGGAACATAATGAAGTTCAACAAAGTCAACTGTTGGGTCCTGCACCTGGGAAAGAGTAACCCCCTGCACCAGTACAGGTGAGGGGGTGACCTGCTGGGATTCAGGTCTGCAGATAAAGACCTGGGAATGTTGGGAGACAAGTTGCCCATGAGCCAGTAATCTGCCCTCATGGCCAAGAAGACCAATGGTGTACTGGGGTGCTTTAAGAATAAGGAGTCCATCAGGTCAAGGGAAATACTCCTCACCATTACTCTGCCCTAGTGAGGCTACATCAGGAATACCGTGTTTGGTTCTGGGATCCCCAATTCAAGAGAGACAAGGAACTACTGAAGAGAGTCCAGCAGAGGCTCTGGAGATGCTGTGGGGACTGGAGCATCTCTGTGCTCAGGAAAGGCTGAGAGCCCTGGGGCTGTTCAGCTGGAAAAGAGAAGACTGAGAGGGGATCTTTTCATTACTCATCAATATCTAAAGGGTGGGGAGGATGGGGCCTAACTCTTTTCTGTGGTGTCCAGTGACAGGACACAAACTGGAACCTGGGAAGTTCCACCTGAATGTAAGGAAAAAAATCTTTGTTGTGAGAATGCCAGAGCCTGGATCAGGCTTCCCAGAGACGTTGTGGAATCTCTCATCTGGAGACTTTCAAAATCCACCTGGATGCATTCCTGGGCAATCTGTTCTGGGTAACCTTGCTGGAGCAGGGGGGTTGGATGGGATGATCTCCAGAAGTCCCTTCCAACCCCCACCATTCTGTGAATCTGTGAAATAAATATGCAGAGATATCCAGCTATAAGTGTATAGTGAAAGGCATTTTGAGGATAAAGCAGAAAACAAGAAGCTGCTCTTCCCTCTCCAACCCCCCAGTATAGATCCAGATCTAGACTTATAATATATATGATGTTGGAAATGATCTTTAGGGTCTGTGGTCCAATTCCCTGGGCAAAGCAGGTCTGATTTGGGAGTCAACCCAGTCGCTCTTCACTGGCTGCTGTTATTTTGCACATGAGCACAGATCAGTCCTCCCCTTTCTCAGCTCCAAGGCAGCAGCAACAGCAGTAGTTTTTGCTTTACACAGATAGCTGGGAAACATGTAGATTGAAGTCCAAAGCTCACGGTAAATTATATAGGTTGAGAGACCTATATATAGGTGGGGTGGAAACTGAGACATCCTTCATACATGATCATCTTTCCCTTCTTCATGAATGAATGGTATTTCTTGCAAACCGGATTGTTTCTGAGATACGTTTGCAACCTGCTTCTGATTTCCTTTGGAGTAGTGAGTCATTTAAGGGTGTTTACAAACCACTCAGAGCCTTTGGGTTTTATTTTTGCAAAGGACTTTGGTTCAGCATCACTTAAAAGGTTGCGCAGGCTCGCAGCACATCTTCTCTGACTATAAAATGAGAAGAATATTTAACACCCAGCTTTGATGATGAAGTCCTGGTGTCTAAATTAAGCATCTCTGCTCCTCAGAGAGAAAGCTGCTATCAGCTTCAAAGCCTTGTTTCTATGATTTGCTAGTTTGGCAACCAGTTCTTACCAGTGGTGCCATTTGATTTATATCTAGGGACTGCTGGACACTTTCCACTTGAAGAAGTACTAGTTTTCCTGAGAAAAGGATCACAGAAAGCTTGAAGCTTGTCTGGAAATGTTGCAGTCTTCACCCCCTTCAGAATCATGGTCTGGATGCCCAGTGCATCCTTGTCCTAGTTATAAGGCTGAATTAGAATATGCAGCTATTTATAATGGAAACCTACATCTTGGTACCAAAAATAGCGTGGAATAAAACCTCATGAGGAATTAAAAAAAACATTAGGAATAACAGTGCTGCATTTCAAGAGCTGTAGGTATGTCATGGATATGGTTTGGTTTAAAAGCTGTTCACTTCAGTGGTGTCTAACTCTGCTGCATCTTTCCAGACCTATACTTATAGCAGGATTTGGACCAGGGCATGGACAGATAGTGAGTTTCAAGGAGAGAAGTGATGCTATAAGTTGAGGAACTAGAAAAGTTTGTCCATATGCCTCCTTCTGTGATCAGGAAAAAGATGATGCCACTTTGTGTTGGACCTGCCTTGGCTGCAGATGTGTTTAGTGCACCTGTGCAGCAACCTGCAGCCACCCATCCCTGTGACATTGTCAACCTCTTGGGACTGAGCTCACCCAGGACATGGCAGAGACATTTTCTGGACATCTTTCTATCTGAGTGCTGGGGCCAGGAGGAGGTGACTATGTCACTCCTACCAAAAAAGAAAGCATAAGAAGCTTAGAGACAATCATCTCCAAAGCTAGGGGGTGGGGGGGCAGGGGATGTAGGTAGTGCTTGACAGCTAGCTGGTTCAAAACAAAGCATCTCCTAAAAGCCTCATTAGTCTTAGATGCACCTACTCCTTAATAAAATAATCATGTTGTCACATGTTATTCCAAGGTTTGCATCATTACAGGATACTATAAATGCCATTAACTCTCCCTTGGCCTCCAGGGCTATCAAGATCACGCCAAAGTAAACAAGCAGGATTATTGAGCAACTAGAGAGAAACAAGAACACAGGAACATCCAGCTACCCACGCTTAAAGTCCCACATGTACATGCTCCTGCTTCCCTGGCCTTTCCAAAACACACAGCCACTCCCCATAGCTCCCAGTCCAAACACTGCTGGCACCAAAATTCAGAGGTTGGAAGATCCTGTGGGAAGTGCTTTTTGAAGGATAGATCCCACCACCCTGGCTCTAGTCTCTGTGACCTCTCAGCTTGAAGAGAGCAGCCTAGCCCACCCCTGAGCACTGCATGGTGTGGGACCCGGCTCTGCGCTGGTGGGGTGGAGGATGGTTAAGCTTTACAGGTTGGTGGGCTGCATGGAAACATCCATGGGTGCAGGGCAAGTGGAGAAAAGAGTCTGAATAAAAGACCTGGATAAAACAAGCAAGAGGACCTGAACCCCTCAGCTTAGGCTTGACATTAGGAAGCATTTCTTTACTGATAGAGTGGTCAAACATTGGAACAGGCTTCCTAGAGAAGTGACCAATGCCCCAAGCCTGTCAATGTTTAAGAAGCATTTGGACAATGTGCTTAATAATATGCTTTAAGATTTGATCAGTCCTGAAGTAGTCACATAGTTGGACTAAATAATCATTGTAGGTTCCTTCCAACTGAAATATTCCATTCCATTCCATTCCATTCCATTCCATTCCATTCCATTCCTGCCAACATGTTTCCAGAAAAAGAAATTTTAATGCATTAAGATGCATTTACACTTTGCTGCTATTTATCATCTAGAAGGGTTAGACCCACCTGTGTGACAAAATGATTGTCCCCTGATCAGAAAGTAAGTGCTTGACTGCACACACTTGCTATTTCTTTCCCGCAGACCTCATGACTTGTCAAAGCAGCAGCCTGTCAGCAATTGCATTTTATTACATGTGAAAAAAAGCTTTTCTGTGTCTGCCAGACTTCTTCTAAGGAGTTTGAGAGGATTTTCACAGGGGGCCCTAAAGGCTGAAGCTCAGCCCTGTGTGTGCATCTTTGCACTGCCAGTGGAAGGCAGCTGCTCACATGTTAGGTGACAGAAATGTCACCTGCCTATCCCCATTTCCCATTTGATGAAAAACACTTGCTTAACATAAAGGGGTAATATTGTAGCTCAGAGACTGCCTGAATAAAACCCCTCTCAGTTCCTTTATCCAATCCAGCCATACCCAATGGGATTGCTGAAACAACAGATATTCTAAGGATTCTTTTTGCGATGGCCTTCTATCTCACAAGACCTTGCACATAGCTTGGATTGCTCTAGGACACAAAGTATGAAAATTATTGTGCTTGGACAGCTGATCTTCCAAGACCAGATCAGAACAGGCTAGGTAACAAAACCTGAGTTTTGTTTGGTAACAAAACCACTCATAGAAATGTCATCTCAGAACAGGGAGAAGCATCCTGGTGATGCATATACTTCAGATGAACATTTTTCTTTAAAGAAGTGGTAAGAATAATTAAGGATAAGGGTTGATCTTATAAGCCGAGAAGACCCTTTGCATATACTCATCAAGGTTAGCAGTAAAGCCTCCTTGGGGCATCCGGACTGGCTTGCTATGCATGAGGAACTCCAGCCAGACCATGATATCTTTGCATAGAGCCGGCACAGCAAAAGTAAGCTTGCAGAAAACTCTATCATGATCTGAGGACACCAGTGGGTAAGAAAAACCAAAAGTCTCCTAGTTGCATTCCTTAAAGGCAAAGATAAACTAGAGTCCTTTCCCATGCTGGCCATGGCTGTTGGCTGAAAACAGGGTTTTTTTAAAAACCCTTATTTTCTGGGCCAGATGCCAGATGTCTTGCTATTCACTGTCCCCTCCTCACCAGGACAACTTTCCTCCTATGCTCTAAGTGCTTCAGAGTCTGTCATTATCTCCTGGATGTTTCTTTCTTTTTCAGATTTGAGTGTCAGCCTCAAACACAACAACATCTGTCTTTACACTAAAACTACGTCTTCCCCTGTGTCCTATCTCTCCAAACCCAGGAGATCTGCAGAAGCCATGAAAGATTAAAAACAAATTCTGGCTTGTTTTTAGGACAGGTAACAACATATAGCTGCTGGTTTGTATTTGTTGCATGGCAAGAGTTTGGGAAGTCCCTGTGGGTTTCAGGAAAAGATATTCAGGTGGAAGAGACTCTGCTGAAATCTTCATGGGGACTGAAGACAGCTCAGTCCTTTTTAAGGCTACAGATGATCCATGATAAAGAGCTACATCAAAGCACATTGTCAATGAGGCTTTGCTGTTCTGCCACTCACAACACTGAGCGTGTCCTGGCGCCACCAGGAACCTGGACCCCACTGCCTGCTGTGGGTTGGTGCCCCTTGCAAGGAGGGGTGGCACATCCCTCTGCAAGCACCTCCCATCAGCACTGCCTCACAGCCATCATCTGAAATCATGTCCCTGTCTGAGGGAGAGTTTCGACTGGCAAAATGCCACCTACCCACAGGATTTCACATAGGCAAGTGAAAAAATGTGCCACAGCCCGTGTTTGTGCCTCATATGGGGAACCAACCAGGCATCAAAGGTCTGTGCATAGCAGCAAAGCTCAAAGAAGGTGCAAAACTTCTCCCAATAGCTGGGATGTTCCTCATTCTGCTTCTTGCAAGTCCAAAGGTACTACAGAAGCAAATGTTTCAACATGAGCACCTTGACAGCAGCCTTCTGTATCTCATTTTCAGGTTATTGGGCAAAAGCAATTTCTTTTGCAAGGAGATGAAGGGATATGTTCATGCCAGTCCCAGATACAGCTGCTGACTAGACAGGAGTGAACTCTATTACTACAAACACTGGTAAGTCCAGGGCATTAAAACAGGAATCATACAATGCTTCAGTACTGGTGTGACACTGCTGATGTGACTGAGGGCACACTGAATTGCCTTTGTGATGGGGAGGAACAGCCTGAAGACCTGAAAAACATACTCACCCCTTGTATTCAGAGACCTGCTGGCCAAAGGGAGTCTGTAGTGGTTTTATTTGGATTATTGGGTTAGGTTTATGGGACCCTACAGGCTCATCTTTTGTTATCCTGTAACATCTTTTGATTGTGGATCTGCATGGCTTTGAGCAAATTGCCCATAAGGGACTTGTGCAAAATTAGTTCACCTCAAGGCACGATGTCCTTATTTACATTTATTAAGTGTATTCAGAAACTGAAAGCTCAGTTGGCACTGAAGATGCGTTGAAGAGATACTGATATATGACAATTCAGGCTATGTTGGACAAGGTTTTGAACAACCTGGTCTAGTGGGAGGTGTCCCTACCCATGACAGGGGGGGTGGAACTAGATGATCTTTAAGATTCCTTCTAACCCAAACAATTTTGTGATTCTGTAATTGTATAAATTTCCATCTATTTGAAAGGGGAAAGGAGATCGGGATCCAGACCAGCCTCAGGAAAGTCACAGAATGATTAATTGACACACCTTGTGTTTTTTAAAATCTCATGGCAAACTGTATAGTGGAAGCCAGGGGAACAGGGATGAAGGCATGCTGGGAAGGCAGTTGATGCACCCTCATCCCATCTGCCCCATCCTTTTACAATACTCTGAGCATCCCTCTTGAGTTCATGTGACCTTAAATAACTTTGCTAAATGGAGATACCAACCATGACACAGTGCTGGCCTCCCTGCCCCCTCAACATATCCGCTTCAGACACCCTAAAGTTCCTATTCACCTCATTTTAGGGAATTTGTCTTGTTCTCAGACCTGGGCCCGTACTGAATAAAGAGGCTGTGGATTTATGTTCCCCTGGAATTAGGGATGTGAAAGTCACACAGAAGCACAATGAAGACATCCGAGAGAAGATGTGCCGGTGTGTCAGAGGCAGCTGTTCTAAGTCATCCATGGCCTAATATGGAAAAATAGATCTATTTTAAGAAGGAAAAAAAAAAAAAAAAGGAAAAAAAAAGAAAGAAAAATAAGTGCACATGATAGGTTTTAGATGAGAAATAATTTGGGAGTGATATTAAAAATGATATCACTCCTGCTGAACTTCAGCCCTGACAAGCGCATTCTATAATTAATACCTACTTCAGATGAAGTGACTTTCTTTTGAATGTGCAGTATTAAACATTTAAATACCCATCTGTAAATATAAGGCTGTGGTAGATATCTCCATAAGTCTTGTAGCTACATGCTAATCTATATTTATATTCTAGATAGGTATTTTTAGCAAGAATTACAAGTTCTTTCTGTATTTTATTACATCAGAGCTGTTTTACACTGAATGGCTGGACTGCTGAAATATCCCTTTCTTTTTCTTCTCTTAGAGTTTTGCAATAATTTCTGCCCTTGTCTTGTCTCTTCTCCTTTTGTGCCTACCTGGATTAATGCACTTTTCAAGAGGGCTGTAAGGTTTTTTTTCCTTCTTTTCTTCCCAAAGAAGAAAAAATATATAAAATTAAAATAAATCAAGCAGCAAAACACCTCCTGCTGTTTCCCACCTTGCATCTTGACCCAGCCTGCAATCAGGGCATGCCAGGATAAGTACCACCACTCATGGCTACACATGATGTGACTGGTGTCCTGCTGTGGAAAGGAAATGCAAATGATCCCTGCTGGAAACTCTGGTCCTCTAAGCATTAACCATGTTGTTTGCGCAACTATGCTCTTCCACAGCACCAGCAGTGCCTTTGTAGGAAAGCTGACCAAGTCAAAGCAAATGAATGAACCTGGGTCCTGACCCAGCCCAAGCCAAGGCCAGTTGTGTGCTGTGCTTCCAGCAGAGTAACTAGCCTTTGAAATATGTACTCCACCTTCAAGATGTGGGGAGTTCATGAGGAAAGGCCACGCAAAGCAGACATATCACCCTGATGGTTGACTGGAGGTGGGACTCAACAGGGTATACCAATTTGAATAATCTCATCAATATGGGAGTGCAAGCAAGCCCTGAAAGTCTAGTCTCTGTCATGCTTAATTCTTTAATTTCTAGATGCGTTTGCAGATTTACAGCTGTAAGAGGGTGATGCAGATCAGGGCTTCACATCTGTAGGGCTGCACCACATTTGCAGAAGGGCTGGAAGGTGATGGAAAAGGCAACTTCCTGGCCCAATAAACAATAAGGCACCAAGGAAGGCTTTCAAGTCTAGAGATAAAGCTTCCAGACATGGACAGAATCACTGTTGGGCATAACAAATCCCGAGAGGGGCAGGTAAAATCCTTCAACCCAGGGAAGGCAGCGCTAGCTGCTGCCTGCTGCAGAGCCTCATCTTGCAGGGCTGAGAGGCTGCAAGTATTTTTATGGCCCTTTGGAGACACATCTTTCTCTGTTCTATTTTATTCAGCCTATATTTAAACATCTCCTTCTTTATGTCCATTTGACCCAGTGACGCAAAACTCTGCCGAGTCCTTTGATTCCCTCAGCAGTGTCCTGCATTTGCTGGGTCAGTAGTGCTTGCTGGGTTTAACTCCCAAGGACCAAATAGTGAGAATAAATAAAAGCATCAACCAAAGCACAGAAAATTGAACTTTGCAAGGGCTTCTAGTGATGACTGTTCAGCCTGAGGCTGCGTGAGCAGATGAATATTAACCCAGAAGGACATTCTGTACCCCTGACACTGCGTTTGAAGAGCTTTTCACCTGGCCTGATCAAGAAACATCAAAAATGCCTCGAAGCTAAATCCTGACTTTGAATTTCCTTTGGGTACAGTAGAAGTTCTCTACCCCTGTTAATGAACAGGTAAGTCCCAGGTGACAGGAGATCTGAAATGCAGTGTGATACAGGATCATCATAGAATGGTTTAATTGGGAAAGGACCTTAAAGATCACCTAGTTCCAACCCCCCTGCCATGGGCAGGGACACCTCACACTAGACCAAGTTGCTCAAAACCCCATGCAATCTGGTCTTGATGCTCGCAGCCAGCACCAGTGACACAAGGAGGGCAATGGTCCCTATTTGCAGTATCTTTGCACTGCAGAATGGACCCTGAATGGCTGATCCCTGACTTTGCTGTCAGCCACTTTCTCTTTGCCTGCTACAAGTCAAGCTGGACTATGAAAACGCCCAGTTTCCCCTGTGCATGCCCTAAACAAGCCTCCTGTAGCCACAGGGTAATTAATACTTTACCCTTCTGACACCCTTCTCCCCCTCCTCTTCCAACAGGGATAGACTTAAATCCAGCTCTTCCAAGGATTATTTTTGCAATCTCTTGCTTGTCCCTTTCTGTAGCTTTTTCCCCTCCCCAGCACAGGGCAGTTTGTGAGCTGCATAACCAGCCCTCCCTGAAGCTCATGCTGCCCCATGCTCCCTCCCTGGATGAAGGCAGAGCACACAAGAAAGATGCTGCAGGCTGAGAACTGGAGGATCCAACTTTATTTCCTAGATACCTGCCCCAAATGGAATGCTTACACTCCCAGTCCCTCTGGATCCAGATGCTGCCCCACCTCCATGTGCAATAGTTGGAGGAAAGTTCAGACCACGTTAGCACAGCACAGGACCTTGAAAGGCCACTGAGGACAGTGACTTACTCTAGAACTTGAACCTAGAATAGAAAAGAGGATCTGATATAAGGATGGCAGAGATGGTGATTTGCTTCTGGCCTGGCACATCAGCCTGATTTTGAAACAGGGAAACAGAACAGAGGATTAGGAAGCAGAATCTTGTGCTCTGTGTCTGCAAGGGCAGTATCAGTACTTGAGTAACTCCCAATCACTATTCTCTCAATGGCATTTCCCTCTCCCAGACCTCAGCACTGAAAGGGTGTTTTAGAGAAGCTGTCTCTGATTTAGTGAAGCACTGAGCATTTCACATCCAGAACAAAGGGGGTCACCATTATCCTGAGCCCCAAGCTTGCATAGGGCCTTCTGCCAAGGAATGTGATGGCTTGTCAAAGTTTTCTTGCAAATGACACTGAGACAGACCTTGAGAAACAATTACCTCTGTACAATGAAGAAAAAGAGCCTCCATGCTTATTACTTTGTTTTCCTGTATGGTGTCTTATGGGAACAGAGTGGAAAATTGGAAAAAATGGAGGAAAAAAAGGGGAAAAAATACTTGGCCACAGGACAGATTGAAGGGACGACATGAATGCACCAGGGTGCTGTATGGGATGTACCCATGCTCCACTTGCTCTTACAGGTTGTCCCCTAGACAAGCCCTGTCAATAGAAACAGAGCAAATGTTCCCCAGCTCTCCCCACCCAGAGAAGGCTTCAAGCCTGTCCCACCTGGGTTACTTTTATCCTCTTCCACTCCATCTGGTTAAGCAGACATCAGACAGAGAATCCAAATCAATCCTACAGCTGCTCCAAGGGAGAATGAAGCAAATCCCCATCTGCGTCCCAGTAGTGCCATTAACCTGTTAGTGGAGTCATTTACTTTTTCCAGAGTTGAAGGTCTGTGATAATCATCACTATTCTTTGGATGGGGGAGGGCAAAGTAACAGAAGAAGTCACTTGAAACAGTCTGTAAAACATCTGCGAAGGGAAATCCAGGAGCTGTGATTGTGAATGCAACCTGAGCTCAGGCAGAGGGCTGATGAAGGTTTTGGCTAGCCAGCCAAACTTCAGAATTTGCTTTTGGAGGTCTAACCTGCCCTGCACTAACAGCCATGTTTTGAGCCTAACATGAGCCTAACTTGAGCCCAACTAACAACGTGTTTTGAGCTTTCCAGAAACACATCCCATCTCAACACATGAAGGCTAAGACCTTCTGAACTCATTCCACAGCTTATTCTAGACAGAATGAAGTGCAACTGCAAGCCACACTCTGCTGAGCCGGTAGTGAGGACCAACATCCATCTGCTGCTTGACTCAAGAGATGGCATCAGAAGTGGAAAGAAAATCAACCACACTCCTGATGGAAGGCTGCAGGATTTTTTGGGGGTTGGGAACAGGGATGTAATAGAGGCATACAGGTGCAGGTTGTGTGTGAGCTTGGGGAGACCTGGGAAAAAAGCACTATCCATGTCCAGTGTGTATACAGCCCCTGCTCTTTCTGAGGGTGATGTCAGAGCACCAGCCTTGATGGCACTGCCCAAGACCTGCTGGTCAGAACTGCACTGCTTCATCCACTACTGCTCCCCACATAGGAAAGCTGTAGGAAGAGATGTGAGTCCTGAGGATGAGAAGCTGCTGAAGGTGAGCATCATCTGCTTAGCAGCTGGAAACTGGACATTTGAGGGTTTTAGTCCAGGTACCCAAATTCTTGGCTTGCATCCACTTGAATCACATCATTGAAGATGGGTGAAGCCACGCATCAGTGAAGAATGTTATTCCCAAGGCATCTAAGAGTTCATGAAGCAGTTTGGCAGAGAAAGAGAAGTGGAGGTGTTTTGTCTGGAGCACGGGCACTTGCGACATTACAGAGTGCACTTGAGTATGCCAACAACCATGGCCATCAGACCCAGTGCTGCAGATCTGCTTCCTGCCCCATTGCTGCTCCTGGTGTCACTGGTGCAGAGGTCAGTGTAGCAGCATGACTTGGGTTTGGATGCCCCTATCCCATTATAGGTGAGGCACTCCTCCTCACAGCCCCTGGTCACGGTGATGTTGCCAAAAAAGGGGTAACCTGAAACAGGCAGATGGGGAGAGGGTAAGAGAGAAGCAGAAATGGTAAGTCAAGGTGCATGGTAAGTCCATCTGTGCATGCTCCATCCCTGGAAGTGTTCAAGGCCAGGCTGGATGGTGCTTTGAACAACCTGCTCTAGTGGGAGGTGTCCCTGCCCATGGCGGGGGGGGTGAAACTAGATCATCTTTAAGGTCCCTTCCAACCCAAACCATTCTAGGATTGTGTGATGTCTCCTCCTGAACACTCACAGCAAGCAATGAAACTTACCTGAGTCTACAGAGTGCAGTGTTGTTGTGCACACAGTGGATTTTGGGGGGCAGAGGATGGGTGTTCTGCACTTAGCAATGTCCGTTGGTTCCTTGCACGTGTAACATCTTAAGGACTGGGCTGCAGAGGGGAACAGAATGGGTGGTTACAGCAGCAAAGACGGACAGCAAGTCTGCAGCTTCTCTGCTCTCTGGTGGGGGCTATATAATGATCAGCATTTCATTGCCCCTTCACCAAGATGCAGCGGGCTCAGAAACTAAGAGCATTTAGAGGCAATAACAAAGCTTGGATATGTCAGGGGCAAACACCAAACACCACCACTGAAGGGCAAGGATGGTCTGGTGGCAGTTGAGCATGCTCACTACCTTGAGGGCTCAACAGCCCAAAAAAGAGCAAGGATCTAGAAGCATCTATTGCCTGAGAAGCAATGATAGGACATTTGCATCCTCTGTAAGAAAAGCTGAAAAGCTGTAACACAGAGCAAAATAACTCCTGTTGAGATCACCATTCCAGAACACCAAGAACGGCAGCTCCCCCCATCCCTCCACCCACAGTGACAGCTCCTTCATGCTTGTTTAGAAGGAATTCTGCAGAACGTAGTAACTGTGAGCAGAATTTGAATTTCAGAGCTGTATTAGAGATCCTAAGGGATGAACGTAGCCTAAAACCCACTTTCATCAGGGGTTACTGCTGCTTTTTAAGAACTGATGCTGTAAAGCTCTTGCAGGCTGCCTGCTGACCAAGGGACACTTTTACATATGCAATGATCACAGCAGTTGCTTGGAAGTCTCCTTGTGAGACCTGTCCGTCCACAGCTGGCAGATACTGTGTGTGCATATTTTTTTGAGTCATGCTGGTGTGGCTTGACGGCAGAAACTAGCCTGGTTTGATATTTTCTGTCCTATCTGCCTTCTACCAACACGGCAGCTGAATCACTCAAATGTGTCCACTGCCACCTATTGGTAAAATTGCAGAGACAGTATTTTCATCTTCCAGTTCTTCAGTATCTGTTAAGAGACAAACCTTTGGGACTTTGTGATAAGGATAAATATTTTTGAAGGCAGTTGAACACTTGACTCAAGAAAGGATTTTCAGGGCATCTACTTCTCTTATCACCTCCTTTGGGAAATTCAGCTCTTCAATAGAGACTATACGATGCAAAAACTTTCTTTTCCCTCTTTGAAGAGGTGGGAAAGACTTTTTAACATTAGCAGTGAAAGTGTTCTCGTGGCTATACCCTTTGTGAATATGTGCATTGGAGCCATCTCTGTTTACCCAAGCTGAGGACCTTGGTAGATCCTTTACAAATGACCCAGGAGAGGTTGTTTTATATTTGAACAGTAGTGCCCACTAAGAGACAATACACAACCTTTCCAGCCTGAGAAGCACATGGATATTTGTGAGTGTGTAGGATTGGATGCTGTATGGATGGAGCAGTGCTGGCTTACAGCATCTGAGAAACTGATCTGCCACCTTTGGGTTGAGCTGGTTTTCACACCTCATAATTTTCATGGGTAAGCAGGGCAGTGCCATGGGCTCTGGGTGAGTTACTTCCAGTTAAGAGCAAGTTTATGGAAGAAAATCCTCAGCCCTCTTATCTTTCATTAGTTCTGGGTAAGGCACTCAGAGGACACTGGTTTTATAGGAAGATTTCAGTGAAAGAGGAAAGGCCTAGACCATAAAGATCAGAACAAAACAGCTGAACATAGAGGACATTGTTGTGTCCTGATCTGAGGACAATAACTGGCCGTTCATCACAGGCCGACGGTACCTTCTACACCTTGACACCAAACCTCTGGAAGATGAATGACCACAGACATATTGCTCATCTGCAACAGCTGTGCCTAGACCAGCTGCTTTCCATTGGACCATCCCAGGAAAGCCATTTCTGCCTCCTTCAAATATAAAGCAAAGGGTGGTGACGCCTCTCTGTTTCCATAAAGCACTTCAGGTCCTGTGAGTGGAAACCTGCTCTGTCAGGTCCTCAGCAACCCCTTTAAATCCAGGACAGGTCTAGATTTAGAAGGAGGAAAAGAAACACAAAATACACCACCTGCGAAATAAGAAAATAAAAAAACCCTAACAAATGAGCACATAAATGTAAAAATGAAATGTAAAGAATTGTAGTAGCTGTATGGAAGTAATTGCACGTGTCCTTGTTGAGCCCTGTGGTGGGTTTGACCCAGAGTATGTCCTTTAGGCAGCAGCTGGGTTTCCTTTAGAGACAGGTGGAAGGAGGAATGAGGATTGGGGGAATTAAAAAGCAACTCAGCTTGAAGAAGAGACCAAACACCCTTCCATGCATGAAGACTTGCAAGGTGCATGCCTTTCAGCCTTCTTCCACTTGCAACCCTTTGAATGATCTCCATGTAGCCATGCCTTCAGATGGAGGTGTTCAACCCCTGCCCAGGCTGATTTTCCTTTGAGATCTTTCAGAGTCTTATGAAAGCAGTCTGAGGATCTCTGGGGCCCACAGACAGCAGGTTAAAACCCACTGGGTTGTTTTCACCCCAACAATCACCCTGTTCCAGGCCAAGGATGTAATTGCAGTGGGTCACAAATAGATGGAGTAAGAACATAGCAATGACCAGGTCTTGCTGCCAGTTTGCCCAAGATCCAGACCCCTCAAAGACCAAACCCAAACAGACCCAGGGGAATTTCCAATCTCCATTCATCTCCTAATCTCTAGTAAGAAGTGAAAACCCTGAAGATGGTGGTTTAACAAACTTTCCAAAGTCTTTGAAGTTATTTCTCACACCCCCACCCATATCTATACTGAAGACTCATCCCCTGGTTTTCAGACCTTCCAGCAGCTAGCCAGGAGGTTCTAGAGATGGCAAGAGCTCAAGATGAACATACCCTATCCCATCCCTGAGGTGACAGGTTGGCAGATTAAGTAGAGGCTTTTGGTTCAAGTTCTTGCCCATGCTTGTACTGCCCTGTACCATGTCATTTACACCTTAGCCTTATAAAGCAGCATGTTGGTCCCCTCCATGCCAGGTTATGATGCAAGCGGGGTGGGTGAGGAGTGCCCACTTACGCATCTGAAAAAAAGTGTATTGTTTTCTGTAAGGAATTAAGTCTCTCTCCACCAGGAATGCACATCTACTTTTCACCATTCACCCTCTCCATTGACCTTCTTAAATATGTAAAGTCATTGTTTCCCCTAACTGGAGATTGGCAGGTCTTTCTCCTTGATGCCTTTCCCCTCCCCTCCCAAGCATTTCTTAGGGGGTCCCTGAAGTGTCCGGAATGCAGCAGTCTTACCCAACTCCAGGTATGCCAGGCCAAGCAGGAGTCCAAACAGAAGTGTCTTCATGCTGAGAGCAGATCCTTGCAGCCGGGACAATAAAGGAAAGCTGCTCCCAGGGAGATTTATATGTTTTTCCACCCTCCACCTCCTGTTGATCCGGTGGGCGGATTCCCTCAGAGTGATCGGGGAGAGCTCTGCTCCAGTCAGGATTGGGATTTGTAGAGGAACAACTTCCCTGAGGAGGTGACATCACCTCAGTGAGCAGACTCCTGCCAGACGTCATCCCTTCTTCAGGTTTATGTCCTGGGGCTGGTCCCATGGGAAAACACAGCTTGCACTGCAAGGGTTGGCCCCGCGCCGGTGCTTGGATGGGGAATGTGACAAGGTATGTTTGTTGCTTCAAGTCTGTCTCTGTGAGCCAAGAGCTGTGTTGTGTCATGCATATTACACTGAGCAACAACAGTCAAGATACAAGCGGTAGCAGGCTGGGCTTCCACCTTGTGGAGAAGGAGACTCCACAATCTCTTTGGGCATCCTGGGCCAGGGCTCTGGCACACTCACAGTAAATAAGTTTCTCCAGTGGAGAAAGACCAGTGGAGGTGAAGATGGGAGATGGTGCTTCCAAGTTTAGGATGTGGACATGTCCTTTTGTTTCAGGTCCCAGGGCATGCTGATGGAGCAGGACACTGTGCTTTCTTTTGCAAAGCTGACAAATAGTTACCAAATTTTATTCTGAAATTAGGAAATAAAGTCAACATGGAGAAATGGGTCAATCCTCCCACTGCAGTAGTTTCCCAACAGAAAATTTCACTTTATGCATTCCAAGGCAACCATTTAAGGTTAAGCAGAAGGGGTTTGGGAGAAAAGGAAAAGGAGAAATGCTTTACTCTTCCCTTTTGACTGAGACAACGCCATTTTATATTTCATAGGAAAAGCTGGTAGTCTTCATTTTGTTTTTGTTGTGCTCCAGCATGGAAAAATCTAGCATTATGAATTGCTGTGAAGCACTCAGAGACCTCAGGGATGGAGACAAGGTGAGAGCACAAGCTGATTTAATGACTGCGGGCTTGCTTGTCACAGGCTTGTTTCAGTGATGAACGTGGGCACTGCTACCATTCCCAGTTTTAGAATGGGGCTTTTGGGAAAGTGCTGCTCCCTAAAGGGTTCTCAGTAACTTGAGAAGCGTTGCTAATGAAAATTTCCAGTCACAGATGACACAAAGCTGAACAAGCTGGGGCAGTGGCATCATTACCGTGCCATGGGAAAGGGAGGGAAAGACATGCACCCTAACACTTGCTTAGGTATGAGACTGAAAACCATCATTTATCTTTATTTTATCTTGCTGTGTTGTCAAAAACCAAGTACCTAAAGAAAAACATTGCAAACATACTTCCCTATGTATATAAGAAAGACTCCACTCCATGAAAACCACCAGACTTGGTTACAACCAGATCCTTTCTTCTAACTGAGCAGTTCAAGACACATTTGAACAACATCATAATTAACAGGCATGAAAACAGAAAAGACCCAGTGCTTTAAGCATTCAAGGTGGTTATGCCTCAAGAGATATGCATGGCAGTGTTGGCACATGAAAGTTCACATCAGGAAAACGCTGCTTAGTGGATTGTATATAGCTTGCTGAAATGGGGATGTCCACAGAGATGTGTTGTTGTAAGGGTCTGCCTGTACTTGGAAGGCACTGCACCCTGAGAAATCCTTGAAATAAATCAGTGTGGCTGAGGAAATAGTGATATAAATAGGAAACTTAATGGGCCTGTCCAGATTGGTGGAAGCTATCCATCACTGAGGTATCTGGACATAGAATCATAGAATCACAGAGTCATTTTGGCAGGAAGAGACATTTATGATCATTGAGTCCAACTGTTAACCGAGCACTGCCAGGTCACCACTAAACCATGTCCCTCAGTACCACATCTACATGGCTTTGAAACCCTTGCAGGGATGTGGACTCCACCACTGCCCTGGGCAACCTGGGCCAGGCCTTGACAACCCTTGCAGGGAGGAAATGATTCCTCATGTCCATACTAAACCTCCCCTGGTTCAACTTGAGGCCATTTCCTCTTATTTTATCACTTGTCCCTTGGGAGAACAGACCGACCCCACCCAGCTCCAACCTCCTGTCAGGGAGTTGTGGGGAGAGAAAAGGTCTCTCCTGAACCTCCTTTTCTCCAGGCTGAACAACCCCAGGAGCCTTAGCTTCTCCTCACAAGACTTGTGCTTGAGACCCTTCCCAGTTTTGTTTCCCTTATCTGGACACGCTCCAGCCCCTCAATGTCCTTCTTGGAGTGAGGGGCCCAAAACTTAATCCAGTATTTGAGGTATATGGGATGCAATATTATGGTAGGATTGTTTGCCTCTGGTCAGTGCAAAGCCACTTAACTCTGTCTAATGGCTTGCAAAGGTTTGAGATCTGGCTGTGAGGCAGACCATCAGGAAACTACCAGAGCTGGGATTGTTAATCTCCTGCTGACTGGCTCAGTGTGAGTGAATGCCAGACTTCAGGGAGAGAGGAGTTGGGAGACTGACAGTAAAATTGTGGAGGAAAGGGAAGATTTACATATATTAGTTGATCTAAAGATAACCAGGAGCCTCCAGAGACATGGAGCCCTAAAAACAGTACCAAACACAAACAAACACAAGTGATGTCAAGTCATGTGTTGAGGTGTAAGTGAGGCTGTTATCAGGGTGAGTAGGGAAAGTGATAACCCTGTCATGAAGACCTGGTGGCTTCTCATCTGGAATTTCGTTGCCTCTGTTGAGAAAGAATGGAGTCTTGCTGGAAAAAAAAAAAGAAGTCCAGATGGAAACTAATGGGAAGACTGGAAGAACAGGATCAGTTCCAAAGAGGACCCACTGGAAAACACTGGCCCCTTTTAGCCTGGCAGATACAGGCTGAGTGGAGTTAAATTTTATTTTTTTTCCAGAAATACATTGCAAACATTGAAAACAGAGCTACGGAAAGAAAAGCTCTGTAAGATAAACAATCACACTGGACTAGAGCTAAGACTAGTGTCAGTTAAATGAGAAAATCAGAGGTAGGGTCTAAAGCAATAAGGATAAACTGAGCTTTTCCTAAAAACAAAGGCAGGTAGAAATCCCACCTACCTTAAGCTGTAGCTTGATAAATATGTGGAAGAAATGTCTTGATATAACACTTAGGACAGCCTTAGAGAGATTGTAGGGCTTGGGAGGACCTGTCTTTGTAAGTGGTGGAATAAATCCGAAGCAAGGTTTTGAACACTGAGCAAGTGGAGCCATAAGGGACTTCAGTTGAAATGTCATTCCAGGTCTGAAGATCTGAGAATGTAAATGAGATGTTGTGTGTAGGGAGAGAGACTTGTTTTCCAAAAGCCTCTCTGAATTTTCCATGGTATCAAACCAAAACCAGTACCAGCCTGTCCCTGTGAGAATGTCCTTCTTCTGAAGGTAACCTAGGTAGATATAATCTCTTCCTTCTTATCACATATGCAAGGAAAGGCAGGTGACGCAAATTCAGCGTTCACAGGCAAGAAGGCAATGTGCTTTATAAAATATCTGACCTAACTTCTGTTGCAGTTAATTCTTGATTGAATGAAAAAGAAACTGAGTTTTATAGAGAAGTCCTGTGATGGGGAGTGTACACCAAGCTTTGAGACGCTGTTCCAGTGGCCAGTTATCAGCCATGTGTGAAATTTCTATGATGATTTTACAGGTTTACAACCAGTGGCTTTCATTGCCCCCCTCTCTTCTAAATTTAATCATTCACTGTTGTAATTATCCTCTCCCCCATGGAAATACATTTTGTCCAGGATTACTCTCTTTTCTAGATTTTGGTGGGTTCTTCGACTCCTTCTCTGGAAGGTGTGTCCTCCAGGTCTTTAATCTTTCCAGTGGTCTTTCTCTGAACAACCTCTAATTTACCACCTTCTGCCCTGCACTGTCCAACCTAGAACTAGATGTTCTCTTGCAGCAACAGCCACTCCAGATCCAGGTGTAAACAGAATGTATCCTTACGTCATTCAGCTTGACAGCGTGCTGGGCCATCTTGTCTATACCATGCTTTTGACAAGAAAGGTTGGACCAGATGATCCTTGAGATCTCTTCCAACCTAGTATTCTATGATTCTATGAGATGAACATCAGACAGTATTTGACACTGCAACCATGGCATTGTAGCTAAAGCATGTTTATCTGAAGTTAATGTCTTTCTTGGGAGCTGCTTTGCAGGATGAAGTCTCTGTCAGGTTCCCAGATAATGTGATGATGACTGGAATATAGGATTGTACAGAGACCAGCGTATTAAGCCAATCTGAGTTCACCTGCTGTTATTCAGGGACAGTAGGTTTTTAATGGGGACCATGTGGATGATTGTGTCTGTGGGCTCTACCATCTTCGCCTGTGACTCAGTACCAGAAAACCATGCTGTCCATCACCATGGCTGCAGCAATGCTCGATGATGTGTTCAGCTAATCAAGGCTCCCACCTCTCACAGGTGTGCACTAATGACAAGTCTATAAGCTTGTTCGGGTGGAGCTGTTCTCCACCCTCCTGATGAAACTGCCACTGGGCAGAAAGGAATGTAGGTTTCATTGGGCTGGAGAAGGGTGAAAGTGTGAGCATGACTCAGTGAGCACCCTTCCCCTAGGAGTTTTTAGGTCTTTCTTCCAGGGGCTGTTTGATACAAAACACATATGCTTCCACATAGAGGAGTATCAAAGAGAAATCTGGAGTCCCAGTACTGACTCAGTTAATCTGTAAAGAGCTTTTACCCCCTTCTGCCCATGCCTATGCTTTATTTGGTGTTTTGCACATCCTGTCTGAAGATGTGAGACGGGAAATTGAACATCTCCAAGCAGAGAAGGAAATTGTATTCTTATGTCCCAAATTCTGGCTAAGCACTTCAGGCTAAAAAGCAGGTGCACTTCTGCAGATGGGTGGAAATCCTCCACCCTTGCTGTATTTTTAGGAAAAGGAGTGATGTCCATTCAGTGCTCTGAGAGAATAAAAGGGGAGTCCAGGGACATGGACTTTACACTTGCGGGTCCCTCTTCTTCTAGCCACAGGGTTGAGTACAATCCCTTCAGGAATAACCTCACCAGCTACATTTGGTCAGCCCTGGGAATGTAGGTCCCCCAGGCATTTGCAGAAGTCATACAAAATTTCCACCATATGGTTCTGGACTGCACCACAGCGAGATGAATATTTCGAGCTAAAGCTGAAGGGTACTGGGTGTATTCATGGGGACTGCTGTTGGCTGGGAGTCTCTGATGTCTCGGTCCACACTTTGGTCAGCTGATGGAGCTGCCAATCTCTGAGAAACCTTCTTCAGTAGTGCAGGAATGGACAACATGCAAAGACTGTCCAGATACAGGGCCTGGTACCTCCCTTTCCTTAACAGCAAGATTTTATCTCTTTTATCATATAATGAAATCTTAGAATGGTTTGGTTTGGAAAGGACCTTAAAAATCATCTTCTTCCAACTCCCCTGCCATGGGCAGGGACACCTCCCACTTGAGGGACTTTGAGGTTGCTCAAAGTCCCATCCAACCTGGTCTTGAGCGCTTCCAGAGAGGGAGCAACTTCTCTGGGCAACCTGTTCCGGTGTCTCACCACCCTCACAATAAGAATTGCTTTCTTACATCTAATCTAAATCTACCGTCTTTCAGTTAAAACTGTTACCCCTTGTCCTGTCACTACACTCCCTGATAAACCATCCATTAAGCTTTGTCTGTTCAGAAGTCAGGAGAAAGGAAATGGAGTTCTTCCCATTAACTGGAGACCTTTGTCAAAACCAGTTACTGTAACTGAGTCCGTGACTGAGCATTGAAGTGAATGACATAATTTTGTCATCCCTTCAATATCATCAGCTGTGAGTGACCAAGAGCTGTGTCAAAAATCCTGTCCCTCACACTGCTGCTTCACGTCTCATGTCTGTCACCAGATAGACACCTAGATGCATTACCATGAAGTAATCTCATGGTGCACATGGCCAGGAGTATCCAGCACTATAAAAGGAAGAGCATAACAAAAAAGCCAGTCCCCGTCACTGGGATCTATGTGGCCAGGGCCAAAAGTTGTGGGAGCACAGATTAACAGAAAATGTGGAAGACAATCACCTGCAAAAGTTTGCACAGTCACAAACCTATTAAAGAAGGACACAAAATCCCAAATGGGAGTGATCTGACTTAAGTACAGCCTGTCTTCTATAACTGAGTTGTCTCCTGGGTGAATCACCCTACATCTTTATTTTTGCAATCAGGCAGATACATGCACAATTCAAAAACAAATATTGTCAAAAAACAAATAGCACTGTGGTGTATTTGTTTCCCTCCTCTGGCTTTGAAAGGCACCTTTCAAAGGTGAGGACTCGGTCACCTGGAGGCCTCTCCACAGCAAGTGTGTGTACTTTGTCATAGAATCATAGAATAGTTTGGGCTGGAAGATCATTTAGTTCCAACCCCACTGCCATAGGCAGGACACCTTCCACTCAAAGCCTTGTCAACATGGCTTTGAAGACTTCCAGGAGGGGGCATCCACCACCTCTCTGGGCTACCTATTCCAGTGTCTCACTACCTTCACAATAAAGAACTTCTTTCTTGCATCTAATCTAAATCTACCCTCTTTCAGTTTAAAGCTAGTACAACTCATCCTATCACTACATACTGTTGTAAAAAATCCCTCCTCAGCTTTCCTGATGGCCCACTTTAGGTATTGGAAGGCTTCTGTAAAGTCTCCCTGGCACCCTTCTCTTCTCCAGGCTGAACAACCTGAAGTCTCTCAGCCTGTCCTTATAGGAGAGGTGTTCCAGCCCTCTTGTAATTTTTGTGGACCTCCTCTGCACATGCTCAAACAGATCAATGTCCTTCTTATGCTTGGGGCTCAAAAGATGAAGACAGTGCTCCAGGTGGGGTCTCACCAGAGTACAGTAGCAGAATCCCCTCCCTTGACCTGCTGGTTACACTGCTTTTGATGAAGACCAGGATATGGTTGGCTATTTGGTCTGCAAGCACACATTGATGAGGCAAACTTCTCATCAGCCAGCATCCCCAAGTCCTTTTCCTCAAGGTTGCTCTCAATTCATTCTCTTCCCAAACAGTATTTGTGCTTAGTATTTCCCGAGCCAGGTGCAAGAACTTGCACTTGGCTTTTTTGAACTTCCTGAGGTTTGCATGGGCTCACCTCTCAAGTTTCTCCAGGTCCCTCTGGGTGACATCCTACCCTTCCGCATATTGGCTGGACCATTCAACTTAGTGTCATCAGTAAACTTATTGAGAGTCCCCAGTAAACTTATTGAGAGTCCCCTCTATCCCACTGTCCATGATCCCAAGAAAGATATTAAACAGTTTTGGTCCCAATACTGACACTTGAGGAATGCCACTCATCACTGATTTCCACTTGGACATCAAGTTGTTGACCGCAATTCTTTGAGTGTGACAATCCAGTCAATTCCTTATCCACTGAGTGGTAAATTCATCAAATCTGTGTCTCTCCAATTTGGAGACAAGGATGACATGCAGTGTAAAATGCTTTACACAAGTGAAGGTAGATGACACCTGTTGCTCTTCTCTTATCCAGAAACTTGTCAGGAGTGATTTGACCTTAGTGAAACTATGTTGTCCGTCACCAGTCACCTCTTTACTTTCCGTAGGCCTTAGCATAGTTTCCAGGAGGATCTGCTCCATGATCTTGCTGTCACAGAGATGACACTGACCAGCCTTTATTTCCCCAGGTCTTCCTTTTGTCTCTTTTTAAAAATGGGGGTTATGTTTCCCTATTTCCAGACATCAGGAACTTCACCAGACTGACAAAACTTTTCAAATATGATGGATAGTGGCTTAGCAACTTCATCCACTGGTTTCCTCAAGATGCACACATGCATCTCATCAGGTTTCATGAGTTGTGCACCTTTATGTTCCTTAGATGGTTTCAAACCTGATCTCCTACAGTGGGTTGTTATTCATTCTTCCAGTCACTGTCTTTGCCTTCTCCATGTCCTAGGTAACTTGTTCTCCTATTTGCTTCTGGAGAGGGTCCACATTTTCTCTAGTCTTCTCTTTATTACTGATGTACCTACAGAAGCTTTTCTTGTTGCCCTTGATGTCCCTGGACAGATTTAATTTTTTTAGGGCTTTGACTTTCCTAACTTGATCCCTGGCTGCTTGGACAATTTTCTGCATTCCTCCCAAGCTGACTGGGAGGAATGGGTAAGGACCCTTGCTTCCACCCTCTGTAGGCTTCCTTTTTGTGTTGGATTTTGTCCAGGAGGTCCTTGTTCAACCATGCCGGCCAGCCTTTTGGATTTTTTGCCTGATTTCCTCTTTATTGGGATGCTTTCTTTCCTAAGCACTAGGAAGATTTGCTTGTTAGCGAACATACTTTCTTTCATGTGACAGTATGACAGGGACTTCTGGCTATATTCCCAGTATATGTCTTCATTTGGCCTAACATCAGGACATTGCTCAGCTGAATGGATCCAGAATTCAGTTTGATACTTTTCTGACAAGGTTACTCCCATGGCTAGTTTGAAAGAAATCAGTTTCTAATGACAAAAATACAGGGACATTTTGAAGCTACTACTGCATGAATAACAGCGAGTTAGAATGTGGTTACAGAATAAGTCAGATGAGACACCAACAAGGATTCTTTGTTAAGGAGATCAGTCAGCAATTAAAAACTACTCATGGGCTACCCACAGTTCACACCCTGGCATGTGGTAAACTTGCAGCATAATACATCTGTTGTGATTTTAATAATAAAGGATCAACCATTAAAAGTTTGCTTGCTTGGCCATGAGTAAGGCTGGGGATGCTTCTGGAGATGTACAATATAAATTGTTCTGATACACGGTGTCCAGTCTTCTTAGTAAACAACATCCTCCACCCTCATCCTTCATGAAGGGTGCATACCTTTGGTACCTGCCTGAAGATGACAGCTGAAGGGGATAATGTTTCTTAAATGGGTCTTGGTCATGAATCTCTTTTTTTGCGATCCCTGATTTTGAGTCAGTGTCTCAAATGAAAGGGTGTTTTCACTCAAACTGGAGCAAGAAATGCCATCCCCATAACAGAATCGTGCCAATCCTTCCCAGCAGGACCAAGATCCTTCCTCATGCATCCATCTGTCCAACTGAAATGGCCACAGTCAACGCTCTCTCCATTTGCCTTCCCTAAGAGTGCTTCTTCTGTGTGTCTTACATGTTTCTAGGCCTCATCTGCCTGCCCAGAGTTTAGTTGTTTTCTTCTAATCTCTCTTCAGCTCCATGTAGCCATCTACAACACAGACCAATTGTGTCTTCCTTTCTTCCCCTATATCTCCCCTCCTTGCAGAGATGTTTTTTGAGATGTAATACTGTGATGGCTGGGCTAAAAAGTTTAACACACTTGGATTAACATTCTCCCATGATGCAGCTGAGTTTTTGATTGGTTCAGTTTAAGATAAACAGAAACCAAAGATGTTGATATATGGTGTCTAGAAAAAGGGTGAGAGAACTGTGAGTTCAAGATATGAAACCTGGGATTCTCTGAAACCAAATATTTGGAAACCTGCCTGGAATTTGTTTCACTAACAAAAGTGAAAAGTGGAGAAAGAACATCTAGAGAAGAATAACTGTGGCCTGAAATGGGTGAATAATAATTGCAAAATTCATACTAGGAATGAGAGGGAAGCATAAAAGAATGGAAGCAAAAAGCAAGCACTAGACAAAATTACATGGTAAAGGTTATGAAATATAAAAAGGAAAGTTCTGCAATAGTTAAAATGTCTTAGATCTCAGGAAAGACATTAAACATTAAAATTATTCAGCACTTATATTGAGAGACAAAAGAAAGTAGTAACAATGTGATAGATGAAAACTGAATGTTAAATTAAACCACTTAGTCAATATAGAAAGTGCTTTTGACTTTGAGGGTAAAGAGAACATGGAGGCAGGTGTCCAGAAATAGAAATAACCACATCTGAGGTAGAATAAAAATATTACTGTATACAAACTGTGTCAGAGAAGGATTGATATTTTCCATCCCCAAACTCCTATAGAACTGTCACAGAGATCAACAGGTCCAGATCCACTCCCAAATACTGTTCATAAATTGAGCAAGTTCAAGACAGTACTATGTGGTCAGAATCTATCACCTAAATTAGAGAGAGGAGGAATAAAAGCAATATGTCTGACTCTGATAGCATGCTGGGTATAAGAACAATTTTTGAAGGAGAGAATAATGAAAACCATGAAAAGCCTTAAAAAACAAGGCGAGGCTCTTCCTTATTTCACATTAATAAAGTCTGATCTTCAAGAGTTCAGCAAGTAATAAAACTATGTCATATGGGAATATTTATTAAGATGACATGGATGGAAATTAAGTCAATATAAGCTGGGTTAGAAGTTTGTAACTGATTGGAAGTGGAAGGGTTGAATTTTTTAAAAATATTGGGAGGGGGGCTATAAGCCTGGGTGAGGTCAGCAGTGCAGTTCCTTGGGAACTGATCCTGGAGTATAGTAATTTAATATTTTATGTAAAGACCTTGCAAGATGCCAGTTAGGATGGTATTAATGAAATTTACTGCTGATACAAATTTGGGAAGCATCAAAAGTGCCAAGGATCAGGATATCGTAAACAACCAGGTGGCTTGGACACAAGTCATATACTAATAAGATCACACACTGTAATAACTAAGTTGCTTGGTAGATTAGGAATTCACCTGTAAATGATGGGAGAGATGAAAGATGCAAGAGTATTGGTTGATCACAGGTTGAACATACGTCAAACATCTGATGAAGTGTGAAGAACGCTGTCAGGACTAGGGCCTGCATCAGTGAGGACAGTGCAGGGATAAGGTCATTGTTCAAGGCACTGACAAAACGCTGCTTGCAGCACTGGGTGCATTTCTCACCGTCTGTGACAGCTACTTGAGCTGAAGTCCCATACAAAGGCTAATACGGTGATGAGAATGGACAGTGTATCAGGAAAGAGCTGGGATTTCTTAACAGAAGGAGAAAAGATTCCTAAATATGGACAATCTCAACAGCAGGTGACTTGGAAGGGAAGACCTGTCTGAGATAAGAAAGATAGTGGCACTGGACATAGAGGTGGGATCTGGCCATGAAACAAATCAAGGCTGGAAATTAGCCTTGTGTGTGCCCAAACAACGAATTAGTCTTCTACTAACAGAAGAAAAGAACAAACAAATTTTAAGAAGTTTAATCAGAATATGGGTTATTTATTGATCAATGTATTGTTGTGATGTGTTTGGTACTCAACAGAAGTAACTTTTGTAATCCAGGAGTATCTCTTTCCTTTCTAAGTCACTCTCAGAATTGTGTTGTTTTGTGTTGTTGTGGGACTTGGTCACTGCATCTTTTGTGCTCAGTGGAGAGATTGGTGTCTCAGTCAGCATGAACAGGCTCTAGTTCACATAGAGTGATTTGAGTTGTAAGGGACCTTTAAGCTTGTCTAGTTCCAACCCCCCTGCCATGGGAAGGGACACCTCCTAGACCAGGTTGCTCAAAGCACTATCCAGCCTGGTCTGATGAGACCCTTCTCTTCTTAGTCTCTTCTTGGACAGACAGCCCCATTATGTGAGGTAGACCAACACAGACCCCCTTCACCAACCATCTTCAGAGAGTGTCCTCCTATGTCCTTGGTTGTCTTCAGGATGGTGTTTGCTTCTTATCATACCATTCAATAGGACAGGAGTAGATGTATGTTCTGCTTTAGCCTGAGGATTTTTGGCTTGTTTATGGCAACATCATAATCCCAAAGCCAGAAGCATGGAAGCAAGTGTTTCAATGTAATTTCTGTGATGCAAAAGGTGTCCACTGGTTTTTATATCATGGTGAATCACCAGGGTGGTGATGACAGGAAATTTACCTTGAAGTATCTACACAGTGTTACAGATTTCCTTCCTATATATATCTCCTCCACCCTTGGCATTTTGGGATTCTTTACAGAAAGTATGGCAAAGCATGTGCAGGAAAATAGCCATCTGTTCTAGCTAGACTGGACTAGACTAGACTAGCTTAGACAAATAGAATAGAATATTTCAGTTGGAAGGGACCTACAATGATAATCTAGTCCAACTGACCACTTCAGGGCTGACCAAAAGGTAAAGCATGTTCTTAAGGGAGTTGTCCAAATGCCTCTTAAACCCTGAAGGCTTGAGGTATTGAACACCTCTCTAGGAATACTGTTCCAGTGTTTGACCACTCTCTCCATAAATAAGTGCTTCCTAATATCCAGTCTGAGCCTCCCTTGGTGCAGCTTTGAATCATTCCCACATGTCCTATGACTGGATCCCAGTGAGAAGAGCTCAGCACAACCCTCTCCACATTCCCCTCCTCAGGAAGCTGTAGAGAGCAAGGAGGTCCCCCTCAGCCTACTCTCCAAACTAGACAAACCCAACAGCATCAGCCACTCCTCAATAGGACCTTCCTTTCACCAGCTTTGTTGCCACCCTCTGGATGTATTCAAGGACCTTCACATCCTTCTTAGATGGTGGGGCTCAGAACTGCACACAATACTCAAGGTGAGCCCTTACCAATGCTGAATACATCAGGATAATCACCTCTTTTGACAGTCTACTATATTTGATGCACGCCAGGATGTGGTTTGCCCTCTTGGTTTCCAGGACACACACTGCTGACTCTGATTTTGCTGTCAAATAGAACCTCCAGTTCCCTTTCTGCAGAGCTGCTCTCTTCCAGTTAATACTTGTGCCTGGTGTTACTCCATTCTAGGTGCAGAATCCAGCATTTGTTATTCTTAAATTTCATCCTATTAATAATTAATTCCATTCTGTTCCACATCTGGGGAATAAACATCCATCCCAGACTTCATACCCTCTGCTTACATGCTTTGTATCTTTTCCATTCTCTACAAAAAGGTCTCTGTGGATGAGACATTTTCTCTATAACATGGTTACTGGAAAACAAGGGGATACAGTGTCATCTATGGTTGCCCCAAGCCTCCCTCATCACTAGAGTCACACAACTTTGGAAGCCTACCTTTCCAAGTAAGTAAGCTGGTCCAGCCTAGATATTAACCATAACAGCTGAACACGGTCAATACAAATGAATAGCTCTGAATCTGAGGACTCTGCATGGACAAGCAACAGCACAGGATCTTAGTATAGTGGGCTTCTTGGGGACTTGCTGTTGGGCTTGATTTATCCCCAAATGGGCCTCAAAACACAAACAATAATGTTATAAGAGCATGATGGGGGGGCAATATATTTTGATGGAGGACCAGGTAATGACTGTGTTTGAATTTCTGCCGACATGCCAAGTGTCAGTGAATCCCTGACTCTTATGGATACAGATGTGGCTGATAAAAACCCTGCAAGAACTTATGTTTTTTCTTAGCATGGTTTTAACATCTTCTTATTAAGCTTTATGCAGAAATGAGGCTGGAGAGGTTTTTATAGTAACTAGGCAAGATTTCCTGGGGTAGCTGCTCTGCCCTGTGATTAAGCTACCATCAGAAGCTACTTGTGTGCTCTCCAGTAAAGTCTCAGTCCTCAGCAAATATGTGTCTATGTGAATGAAACACTTTTTGATTCTTACCCTCTTTTCCTTCAACTGTCACACTGTATACATACATCCACGTGCCCTTTCTGCCCATCTAAATGTCTCCAAGAACTTCTGAATCCAAGAGCAATTCTGTCTGTGCAAAAACCCTGTGGTGACCTGATCTTTCACAGATGTTCAGGGAAGCAACAGATGAGACTGGCCTCCAGACACAAACCTGTACAAAACAAGTCACGGAAGCAGTTGTTGAAATGGTGTGGATGGAACAAGAATCAAGTGAGAGGGAGGTAGGAGGGAGGAACAGTCTGGATGAGGGAATGTTCGGTTGCAGCATCCTGGTGCTTGTGATGGATGTGGGCATTAGGTGGACCAGGAAGGAGGAGGAGATAAGAAGGATAAGGAGTATTTTTGTTGTTGGAAGAGATCACATCAATAATTCTCCATGGCAAAGTCAAATACTTCTTTTCTCCATCCTCCTGGGTAAAGCTTGAGAAGCCAGGTAGAACGGCTGTGTTTGAAGAGTACCTGGGAGCAGAACATCTGCAACAAAAACAGCAAATAAGAGAAATTAATTGTAGGGAATTATAAAGGGCAGGGAAACAGCTGTCTTTGATAGTGCATGGGTGTGGGAACTGTTGTGAAATGCTCTGTCATTTTACCACTAGATAATTGGAGCCAGGCCAGATGCACTGACTGCACATGATTGCTATGCTCATGGCAAAGGATTGACAGACTCTGCCTCTATGACATGCAAGAGAAAGATCAGAGAGGGCTGTTTTCTTAATTGTTTTCTTTCAAGTGTTCCCATTTAAACTTTTAATAGTCAAATTCTTGTGTCGAGTGAGTGCAATTGTCCTTTATTTTTCTAAAGCTCATTTCATATATAGAGCAACAGAATAGGTCAGATATGCTCAAATTATCACATCCCAAGTTACTATTTGAGTCTTTAGCCACACCTTCCTCTCTCTTTAATTACTGCAGTTGAATAGGTGTCAAAAAAACCTAGTCTCTGCCCAGTATTTTAAGCAGGACAAACATCTTTCTCCTCAGTACTGAAACACCGGATGTTACAGGCAGAGATTACATCTTTTTATCTTGAATTTGTCTGTGAGAGCAGACAAACATGTTACCCTTGCTACATTGCAGAAAGCAAGTATAAAGGATCAGTGCAAATCCAGAGCAGAAGACACAATTTGTCTGGACAGAAGGCACCCATGTGTGTGGCACCTCACATCCACCCATGAAGACAGGTGGGTCCCTGCAACTAACAACACATAGTGGCCCTTGATGAAAAACAAGTCCCCTCCCTGCCCAACACTCCACTGTCATTCACCTGCCCTGGGTGAAGTCCTCATTCTGCAATTTCCCTTGAGGCAAGATTGAGTCTTTAATGAAAATACCAAGAGAGGAAAGAGAAGAGCATTCTCTTTTCCTGACTTGGCCCCATGCCTGTTATCTCTGTCACAGGGGATATTTATGGAGGCAGCCAAACTACCCCAGACATGGAATACCACCACTAGAGCTGTGAAAGGTTCCGCGACTGGGTCATGGTGTCTCTGAGTCATTTACTTGGGGAAGCACTGGCAGAGGAGAACATGAGCCCATGAAGAGCACAGAGCCTATTTCCGTGTGTGTGGTGAACACAGATTGTATATACAAATTCTGATACAGGCACATAGCAAGAGATGTTTTAATGAGCTGGTGAGTTTATAAGGTGATGCCCCCATAATATTGGCCTGTAGAAAAGAAATCAGAGAAGCTGTACAGGGAGGAGTTCAGGACTGCAATAGGAGATGGGAATCAAGAGCATCAACAGAGCAGTCATGGGTCCAGCATCTGTTTTGTGATGAGTCTTGTGATTTACCTTAGAAAGGCATTAATAGACTCCATGGTAAGGTCAGAAATGAGCTAGTGAGGGATTTCTCTGCCATGCAGAGTTGTCAAGTGGCAGAACAGAGGTGAAATTAGTCAGGATGGCATGGAATGAACTTTGCTTCATCAGCCTTGTCCAGCCAAGCTTGCCCCTGGTGAGTGACAGGTACAGTTACTTTAGGGATATTCTGGAATTAAAGGGCAGGTCTTTTGATTGCTTTTAGTGACTGTCCAGTGTCTTATAGCTGGCAGAGCAGAGCTTACTGCAGGCTCTCTCTCTCTGACCTATTTGGGCCACAAAGAGCCTTGTTGCACAACAGTGTGTGCATAATTCAGAGCAGGAATGTGGCTGTGCAGGGTGGGTGGGTAGCGGGTAATCCTTCCCCAGCTCTGTTATGCTAGCTGACTATTTGAGCTTATTTTTAGTCCAAGTCTCTCCCCTGACCCCATTAAAGTTACTATCTGAGCATCTTTCCACATATTGGACCTGATAACATCTGTACAAGGCAGAGGTATGGAGATGCTGTGTAACTTGCCCCAGGCCACAAAGGAAATGTAGAGCACAGTAAGGAACTGCTGGGCCTTAGATGCCAGTTCATGCAGCCTTTCTGCCCCCGAGACTTTCTCCAGTGTAAGGAAATGTTTTTAACCAGCTGCTGTAAATTGGGTTGAATTCAGGGGATCATTGGCAACGCTTTTCAGATGAGGTATGGGCACTGTGTGCACCTTCTACTGGGCCATGGGAAAGATTATATGCCCTAATCCCTACCCACAGATATAATGAGCGCTAGCTAATACTACCAGCAGCAAATACAGCATCATAACAATAATATAAGCAACACATTTTACTCCGAATGTCTGTCTGTAACATTTCCTACCATAAAAATCATACCAAAGCAGTTACTCTAGATCAGAGTGTCTTTACTTTTTCCATCTCTAAGAGATAACCTCACAGGAGTATTGTATGTTTACATTCAGTTCATAACACAACTGCAGCCTTTGCAAAAGTGCAGCTGCTGCCCTTGGAAAAAAGAAACCATCCATTTTATTGTCCAGCCGCTTATTATTTAAATAAATGAATTGCAGTTTGATCCTGGAGGAATAGAAATTTCTTGCATGTATGATGGATTGAGTTGTTGAAAGAGCCTGTCCTCAATTTTAGGCCTTTTGATAAGTGTGGAAAAGATAGGAGAAGAACTGATAAAGCTGTTCAGCCAGCAATGTCAAGAAACAACTTTCCGGGGGGGGGGAAGACTAGGTTTTCAAGTAAGTTCTGTGCTTGTGTGTCACCGAGCAAACAGGTCTTAGGCCTTTTTCATCAGTGCCCAGAGAGTAAATCAACCTTCAGCCAGGGCTTGCACAGTTGCATGATGCCAGATCATCTGTACCCACAGAGCATGCTGCTGGCAGAGGGTGCAGGTTTGAGGAGGGACTGAGTCCTGTTTATGTTTCTTAAGGGTTTACAAGGCAGGAGGGGAGGCTAGTCTTTCTGTCAACACGCAGCCACAACACTTGGGAAAACAGTCCTCTTCACAGTCATGCCCTGGGCCAGCCCAGGTTCTGACCCACAGCTGAGTCATTTATCTGCCCCAGTTCGCCACCTCCTAATCCTTCCCAGAATTTAGAGGTTTGTTTTTGAGGCCCTCTGTCGATGACCTGAATGGAGAGTGTGGTTTTGTGCTATTCCACGTGCTGTGCCAGGCACAGTAGCAGTGAGTTCTGCTGGATAGTGCTGCATCAGGTTTGCAAGGGCTTACTGCCCTCCTCTTTAGCACGGCCTCTCCAAGTCATGGCCTCTCCCAGTTGCACCTTCTCTAAACTATCTAATCCACACCAAAATCTCCAGATATATCCACAGAGAGAAAAATCCAAAGAATCACTTGGCGGGCAATCATGGACCCCTTCCAGAGTAGATACCGAGAAGAAATTGGGAGAAAGAGTTGTCCCTTGAGCCTGTAAGGATCTAGGCATCAGGTCTCAACCACCAGAGCATGGGAAAAGACCCTCTTGGCTCCAGCAAGAAACTCCTAAACATTGTGCTCCAGTGGGCAAACTTCATTGCCACATGGGACCAATATAACACAGATAAACAGCCCCTGTTCATGCCAAAGCCTTTTGACACCTCTTGTCTTTTCAGGGCTGAATGTGTTTGACCTCTACAGAAGCTGGAAGAGTCTCTGTCTTACCCAATGTCCCTGGGGACTCCAATGTCTCTGGTGCTGTCTACTACGCTTTGGCCATTTCCTTTCTTTTCCCTCCCAGTCTCCAGAAAAGGCCATTGTAGCCAAACTGCTTGTTGAGAAGGCCGCTGGAAGTGGACATGCCTGACTGCCTGAGAATTGTTTTCCAGAGTTGGCATAGGGCAGTACTGTGTAAGAGATGTTCTTAGAGTAGAAGATGAGCCCCTGGACTAGAAAGGTCATGAAGCTGGTCACCCATGCAGAAAACAGGCTGTCTGGGAGATGTGCAGCTGGATAAGCCGTTCTTTTCAGTGACTAAGACCTGGGAGGTTTTGCAAAAGCCAGAATAAATCACCCCATATGTTCCTCATCTTCCCTCCACTAATAACCAGACATGACTCAAATAAGGAAGGTGGTTCATTCTGGATTTTCCTTCTGGGAAACCCCTTCCCTGCTTCTTACAATTAGCAGCTTGTTAATGTCTTTCATCCCAAGAGTTTATGTTCTTTCCTCTTTCACAACCATCAGACAGTGTCATTATCTTCTGACATCACATTGACTTACGTGATCTAAAATTTGATGCTGGCCCTTGTCCCATGGCTATGGGTCCTGCAAATGACTTATCTCCACCAGATAAATGTTACTTTGTTCTTTTAGCCTGTGACTCTTTACAACCTTTGTAGCTCCAATAGTTCTTAAGAGTTCTTAAGAGTTCTTAGAAAAATGGGGTTTGTGGCCAATTTCCCTCCCCTTTTAGTCCTCCCACTGCAAGGTTGGAACACCCAAGTTTATTTTCATAGAATTAACTATCTGGTCAAGGCAAACTATAATTTAGAATTTATGACTATATAGAGGGGTTATAAGTACAGAAGAGCTGTTAAAGCTATAGAGTCTGTCTTGCACATAGACACCTCACTGGTACCAGCAACAGAGCGAGCCTGTAGTGCTTTTCCAAATATTGAAGGCCTGCATAGCTGTCACATTCATTACACCAGTAAAGGTGGCCACAATGTGATGGGTGTATCAGTGCCAGAGGATGCAATAAGCTGTTCCCATGCAAAATGTGAATCAAATCTTCCACAACTGTTGAGTGGAGAAAGCAACTCTGGATTCAGCAGGGAGTCCCAGGAAAAGGGGAAAGATCAGTAGGTGAAGAAGGGAAAGTCCTATCATAAGGAATAAAGGACTCTGTGGGTATCCACACGGCCTTGGAAAATCTTGAGGAAAACCAGCATTGCCCTGCTTTTCAGCACTCCGAGCCCTATCCTTAGAGCACCTCAGAAGGAAAGGACTCAGCCCCATGCCTTTCTTGAGATCTCTTGCTCATTTCCCTTTCTTTTCTCCACACTTGCCTCCTCCCTATCTCTCACTAACTGTATCTCACCTGAGGGTGGAAGTGGGTGTGTTCCCACAGGTGTGTTCTCACCTCCACCATCAAGGTACACAGAGGGAAAAATGCAAGCTCTGATGTTTGCTTCCTCCACTCTTCCTGGTTGCTAGGCAACCCCACAAGGACCTTTAAGATAAACACCTCTCTGATCTTGCGACAGGACCTATGTCCCAGCTGAGTCATGGGGAATGTAACAAGGAGGAACTTGGAGACGAAAGCTTGAGAACCTGCCTATGGGAGATGGGGACCTTCAGGGGATGCCACTATGGCCAGGACAGAGACTGGCAATGCCAGAATTGGGTAAGTTGAACAGGATGCCATGAGGACACCTTTTCCACTTCACTACGATGGTTATTGCTCACTGTGTTGCTACAGGTACCTGAATGTGGTGTCCTTCCCACCATCCCAAGGATGCTACAACTATGAGAAGGTATACCAATGTCTGTAGGCACATGTATCAGGGAAGGTGAGCTCTGCTTTTGTCATGTATGGTAGCTAATAAGGTGCAAGGTCCCAGGGTCTCTAGGTCACAAGTAAGTTGCCCTTCACAGGTTTGCTTGGGGTCTATGCCCTCCACAGTTTGTCATGAGTCAGAGCCCTTCAAGCTTTGAAGGCACTGTTGCTGCCTTTATTCTGCTCTGCCATGGCACCTCCCAGCATATATCATAACACAACAATGACCAAGACTGAACATTCACCAGACATGCAGCATGCCCACGTGCAGCTGCTGCTGTGTGCAGGAATCCATGATTAAGTGATATACAGGTAACACACTCACATTTGATTCAGAAATAAGTATATTTTAGGCATTATGCAGAAAGCGAGGACACATATTTTCTTATCTGGTAGCACTATAGTAATACAGTAGTAGTAAAGAAGCCCTCATACAGCAAAGATCTGCCATCACCTTGAAGGATGCCGTGTGCCCAACAATTTCTGTCACAAGATAGGTGCTCCAATGACTTTTTTTGGTCATGGCAGTCCTCTTTGCTCCTCACAGTCTGTTGGTCAGGAAGGTCCAGAGTATGCTGCCTGCTGCTATCCCTGCTGCCATCCCGTAGCTGCACCTCACAGTGCCTGCTGCATTGACATTGCAGAGGTTGCTACTGCAGCAGGAGGTATTCCTGTTTCCTACGCTGAAGTCCTGATACCCTGATACACATGATGCATCACAGCCCTTGCTGATGATGTTGAAGAGCCCTACGATCCCTGGAAGGAAAGCAGGACAATTACTGCAAGGATTCAATGCAAGCCAAGCCAGGTCTCATAGAACCTCATTGGGGTTGTTCAGCCTGGATAAGAAAAGGCTCTAGGGACACCTTATTGCAGCCTTTCAGTACTCAAAGGGACATGTCAGAAAGATGTGGACCGACTTTTAAGGAGAGCCTGCTATGACAAGGCAAGGGGTGATGGCTTTAAAGTAAGAGGCGAGATTTGGCCTAGACCTAAAGAAGAGATTTTTTACACTGAGAGTGGTGAAACACTTGAAGAGGTTGCCCAGAAAGGTGGTAGAAGCCCCTTCCCTCATGAGGAATTCCAGGTGAGATTGGATGTGTCTCTGAGCAATCTGATCTAATGGAAGATGTTCTTGATGACATCTGACTGAAGGGGCGTTGGAAATAGTTGACCCTTAAAGGTGCCTTCCTATCCAAGCTATTCCATGACTGTGATTCTATGAACTGAATGATGAGATGCTATCCTCATCTGAGCTCACTTCTTGAAAAGAAAAAAACAACCAACCACCAGTGTTTCCAAACAGCTGCATCTTTTACTGTAACTGGTTGTATTTTTAGGGTGCCAGTTTGTCAGCAGAGGTGGAAGGGTTTCAGACCCCTTGTGTTTGCTTAAGGCAGAGCATTTCATAGCACAGTTCTCAGGGGTTTCTAAAACAGCATCAGCTACAGACATTCTAATTTATTTAAAAATCAAAATAGCCATTATCACCTCTGCTGGGCAGTCTAAGCTACTAATGGGTGAGGAGCAAGCATGTGGTCAAATAATGGCTCATATCCCATACATCTTTGTTGCATGGAGCCTTTCAACACCCAGGGAAGTTATGGAACCACAGTTCTCCTCATTTCACAGATGACAGAATTATTGTTTGATTTGTTTCGGAGAGGCACAGTCTATTTTTCTGTGGTCAGATGATACTCACTAGCTGCTGGTTACCAGACAATTATGTTCTGCATGAGATCTCCTGACCTTGCACAAACTATTCTGGCCATCAAATCTTTGAGATACACAAATTTAATGTATAGAGCTAGTGGGTTATACAATGTGTTGTCTTCCCTGACCATGCAGGGCCATGACTGTGCACAATACCGAGATGTACAATGCCTACTGGAAGTATAGCATTTACTGCCTGACAGAGATGAGTTTGAACATTCCACTGAAGGATTTTGTGACCCAGGTCTAAGTGCAACTGAACTGTCACCACAGATCTGGGCATCTGTTTGCCACATCTACAATGGGAGAACGAAATCATCATCTGTTAAATGAGTTTTCTCAGAGACAACACAGATGAGGTACAGCATGTACATGTACAGTGTGGGGAGAGGATTTGGTGATGGCCAGCACCACTACCAAGGGATCAGCTATCACCAAGGGATAAATATTTCTCTTCATCATTTATACTTAACATGAAAATCATCCGAAAGCTTTTATAACACCTTTTCTCACAAGGTGGCTTTTCTTTTCCTAAGATTTTCTGGTTCACACCAGTTGGTGTATCTAGAGTAGTTGAGCCTAGCTTGGACATCTGAGGCTGAGACCATGCTTGGATCCAAAAACATCCCAAATAAGATACTGCCCACCCCAAATTTGCCTTACTGATCACATCTGTCTTGCACATCTCGTTTCCCATGCAGTTTATTTTCATCTGACAGTTGGAGTTGCTGAGCTGTGATGAGCAGCTGTAACACTGCAAAGAAGAACCTGCAAAAGACCAAGAGGGATTATGAGACAAATCTACCTGAAATTCTCCTGAGAATGCAACTTAGGGCTTGCACTAGGAAACAGGACCATTTCTGGGGTCCTCAGAGGAAGTTAGTACCTCTGTTACTGGGAAAACTATGTTTTTTTCCCATTTTTTTTTTGTGAAGAATAGTACCTTCTCGTGAGATGATAGCCAAATTTTGCAGGTGCCGAAGATGTTTCAGATGTAGTCAATGCAGTAAGGAAGCAAAAAGCTCTCCATTGACTGGTCTCATCAGGCAACAAGAAGTGCTTCCCAAATGCTTGTTTGTCTGCATTTGGGATGCCTAACTCCATTCCCATCTGAAACAGGCTTTTCATGATATTCCCACCTCCTGAGCTGGGATAGAGGGACCCTCACTCCAAGAAGTACATTGAGGTTCTAAAATCTGTCCAAAGATGGTCAAAGAAGCTGGTGAAGGGTCTTGAGCACAAGTCTTGTGAGGAGCAGCTGAGGAAACTGGTGTTGTTCAGCCTGGAGAAAAGGATGCTCAGGAGAAACCTCCTTGCTCTCTACAACACCCTAAAAGAAGGCTGGATCCAGGTGGGGTTCAGTCTCTTCTCCCAAGGAACAAGCCACAGGACAAGAGGAAATGGCCTCAAGTTGCACCAGGGGGGGTTTACGTTGGACATTAGGAAAAAATTCTTCACTGAGAGGGTTGTCAAGCCCTGTCCCAGGCTGCCCAGGGCAGTGATGGAGTATCCATCCCTGGAGCTGCTGAGGGATATGGTTTAGTGGTGACATGGCGGTGCTGGGTTAGAGGTTGGACTTGATGATCTTAAAAGGTCTCTTCCAACCAAAATGATTCTATGATTCAATGATTCTATGAAGGGATGAAGTCACCAGAAAAATAGGTATGTGTCAACCTCTAGAGACATTAGTGTTTTATCAGGTGAGCTTGTGAGACTTAGCTGAGGCATTACCAGGTTTGGATGAAAGGAAAGACCGGAGGGTGAAGGAGAGACTGACCAGGCAATTTGCAAGGTCTCTTCCAGCCCATTGTCTCAGTTTGAGTCAACTTGTGACATGTACTTTCCATCACCACCTCTCAGAAAGCAAAGGGTAAACACAGCTTTCACCTCCCTCTAAAAACCAGATTGCCATGTGTGTCCACCCCCTCACTGACATGCCACTCTATGGGGGAAGAAAATTAGTGTTGTTAACATCTGCTCTGCTGTTACATGCATCAAGCAAAAGCAGGGCAAGTATTGTAGCTTACAGGTGTCTAGCCCTGATGAAAAACAGTCCCCAGAGGAGCAAGATCACAGTGCAATTACCTGTTTCTACTACCTACTCCTGCCCCAGGGCATCACTGGAGCCTTTCCAGTAAGAAAGATAATGTATATACATAGGTACTTCAACCCTATGACCACCAGGCTTGTATCAGTGTTCCTCGGGTCAATACCCTAATGCCTAAAATAGGACATAGAAACGCCTTATTTAGAAATTAGTGTTGTTCAGACAGAGCAGGAAAAAGAAGTGATTTAAGGCACTTGGTCTTTGTCCAAGCTGCTCTGGTATAAATGACTGATGCAGTCATACAGGTAAGGAGACAAAACCCAGTTTCTCTGTAGTGCTGCACTCTGCTCTCACGTTTATCTGACTTTTAATGCAATAGAAGTCAAATTTCAGAGCATTCTGATGGAATCCATCAGAGAAGAGGGTCTGGCCAGAATTGTACAAGACCCTTCTCAGGCTATTCCTTAAGTGTCCTCTGCTGATTGAAAAACATTTCTGCTCAGATCCTTTTCTCTTCTCTGGCAATAGGGAAAAGCTGTCTCCCTGTGAGGCTAGAAAAACCTGACAGTGCCGGAATCCCACCCATGCAGTTTATAAAATGGCACACCACGGCATTCTCTTTTTCTACCCCATTAAAATTCTGTGCAGCATCAGAGGCTGCTTTGAAATGAAGAGGCAGAAAACAAGTTGGAAAAAAATTTACCTTTGCAGAAACATTGCAGTTTTGATAGCCTGGCATGAAGAAAAATAATCCTTCCACCACATTTAAAACAAACAAACAAAAAAAACAAAACACCAAAAAAACCCCAACCAACCAAAAAAAACACCAAACAGAAAAACCCCACCACCTCCACGCACATAATTATACCATCTGGCTTAAATAACTTTGATTTCAATTAAATTTGTTTTTGTATATTTTTTTTCTTTCTGGAAGCTGCTCTGCCCAGTACTGCGATCATACCACAACACCATGATGGGACTGTGCATTTTTTCCATGCAACACCCAGGACATCCCATCAAAAAAGCAAATGTCTTTATATGATAACTGCATCAGCATTTGTTCCCTCACTTCAAAACCCCTTCATGAGTCACTTCTGCTAGCTGAAGATCTGCTGGAGGGGATGTGGGGCTAACTCTCCATGCTATCTTACCTGAGTCCAAGCACAGGACAGCTCCCAGCAGGAGGACAAGGAAAACCTTCATTTTGGGATACCCTTTCTCGTGCTTAATATATGGGTTGTTTCCTGGTAGGGCAGTTTATATACCATGGGAGGCAGCAATTGGGCATGCCCAGGAGGTTACCTTGTGAAGGTACTTGAAGTGAGGCTTCTCGCTGGACCAAGGGAGGGCTTGGTCTGTGGTGCATATTTGCATTAGGTGCCTCTCCTATGTGACTGTGACTCTCGGAACTACCAGCAGCTCCTCTCCACCACTACACCCCCACCTTTCATCCTACCCTCCAGCAAAGTGTTTACATGAGTGGAAAAAAGCCCCAAATTCTTTTAACACAAGGCTGGCCTTATGCATTTCTATGGAGCCAGTGAGGCTGTGGTTGCACCCTGTGAACAAGGCTCTCCATCCCCATTGTTATCCTGAGTAGAGCTATTGTGTTTAAATCAAGGACAAAATGTTCTTTTAATAAACACTTTCAGCTATTTATTTGCATGTGTGAGTGTCTTTGTGACATTTTTGGCATGTGGTAGCAAGGTATTTGGGCAAATTACAATGCGTTGGTCTCTTGCTGGTGTCCAAGATGCTTGTTTGTTTTTATTTGTGTGTGTTGCCTGTAGTCTAATAAAGGCCAATGGGCAATTCTGGGTTTTTTTTATATGCATTGAAACCATAGTGACTTCATGATGGCTTTGCTTGGGAATGTTTTTATCTGCCACATCTGCACTGTGGCATGCTTTGCTTTGTCTGCCAGTCTCTTGGTCTAATCTAGGTTGGGTATATTTGTGACCCTTGAACTCTCATCAGCATGCTCTGTAAACAATCCAGACTTGTCAAAGAAATGTCACTTCTCGTCACAGATGAGGGGGAGTTCAGCCACATTCCAAACTGAAGGGCAAATGTTTGCTTTGGTGGGTTGATTGGAGACCTCTCCCATCCCTTCCATCCTTTGACTACTTCTCAGCAAACACTGGTGTAAAAGAAAAGAGACTTCTGCTAAATTATTTTTTTCTGTGGTTTCTTGCTTTATTTAGGTTTCTTAAATCTCAGGAACATTGCACTTTGCAGTAACAGCCTGCAGGGACTTGTTCTCATGCAGTTTAGCTCTTAGGACACCCACCACTTTTTCAAATTGAAAGGAGAGTGTGCTGGCATGTCGGTGGATCATTGCTCTCCATCAGTGGCTGTGGGATGACTGATGTAAGGTCAACGGGCTTAAGTCTGCTAAAGTTAATGACACTGTCCTGATTTACACCCGTGGAGAACCTGGTGCAAGGAGTGATGTTGAAAACCTTGTTTCCTCTGTGGGCATCTTAACTGCTTCCCCTTGGACTCCTGAACTTCTGTTTAAAAAGAAAGAAAAGCAACTAACCAATCCAGCACCTTTTTTCTATGTATATTAACATTTGATTCGTCATATTTCTACAGACAATTACATTTACAGCCAACTTTTATGGAATAGCTGGATTAAAAAAAAATAGTGGCAACATGTTCTCAGACCCTGGTGCTCCTTATTTAGATGTATTTAAGGCTATTTTTCTTTTTTAATCCCTTATGATTGTCCCTCTGGGGTTTGGTTCCTTGTGTTAGGAAAGAATAGGGCCAAGGGGAAAATATAACCTGCTCACCCCATCAAATCCACCCAGGTCTTGAATTTCAAACAACTCATTGATAAGCAAGAGGGAGAGCTCTTTTCACCCTTAGCAGCCTGATGTGGTGCTGAACTCTCCTCGTACTATTCTATCTTTTTATTCCCTTTTTTTTCTAACAGCATCAGGGCTGCCAGTGAAGACCAGGACTCACAATGCTGTAAAAAAGTATGTACATAGATAAGAAGCCTGTCCATGCCTCAGTCCTGTTTGGCTGCAGCCTGAGAGTGTGTGAAAACCCAGTTAATTCCTATATCCTTGCATCAACTGTTGCTTCTCACTGTATTGTCTGTTATTTTTTCACATTTATCTGTAGTTCCCGCTTGACTCCTGAAGATGGCAAACGTGCCCTGTTATAATTATTACATACATATTAACATGCCATTGTCCATAGGTTTGTGTGTGCATGGTATGTTTTTATCTTCCTGATGTCATAAAATCATCTAACTGTTCATCTAACTGCATGAGCATCTATTTCCCCTGGAAATTTTATGATGTCTGCAAATCACCCAGGTTTTCTTTTGCCTTCTCTTCTCTTCTCTTCTCTTCTCTTCTCTTCTCTTCTCTTCTCTTCTCTTCTCTTTTCTTTTTGCTTCGCTTTTTTGTTTTTTTCTTTTCTTCCTTTCCTTTCCTTTCCTTTCCTTTCCTTTCCTTTCCTTTCCTTTCCTTTCCTTTCCTTTCCTTTCCT